>JAURVB010009992.1:0-25946 GCA_033002965.1 Piper betle | reverse complement strand
CCTTTGGCCAAGGAGTTTATTTATTATTCGGTTTGGCTTGGCCTGTAGCTTGATTCAATTTGACTTTTGGTTTGATTGGCTTTTGGCTCTCGGTTCTATGGAGAGTTAGTGTTACTCGTGCCTTTTGTTAGAAGGCTTTGGTTCATGTGCGTGTCTGGTTCTGTGGTTTTGTTTGGCATGCGTTGTGTTTTAGAAGTAGTTAATAGGGTTTATACATTAATGTGGTGTTTGAGAAAGAGGGGTGGGGGGTTTGGCATGCACTTAATCTAAATATGCTATCATACATATGTTGATATGACCTTTGGGTTGCTGCCAAACTTCTTTATATATATATATGACAAGCTTGATTTCATACTTATTTAATGATTTCTTTAGTGTTGTACTGTGATGAAATTTTTGTAAGTACAAATTAATTAGAGCAATAAAGATGCCATGACTCATGTCACATTAATAGACTATACCACAAAGTGGGTTGGGTATATTAATTGTACATGTGCACCTCTTTAATTACCTATACCAAAATTCATTGTCTTTTAATTTCCTTGTCTTCTCATTTTTCTATGAAAAAAATTTCCTTTATAAACACATCTTTTTGTACTAAATGTTAAATCTTATTACTATCATCTTTTCACCCTTTGTTTAATTTTTCCAACATTATGGTCGATCGAATTTTGCCAGCATTTGCCATCGAGGCTGGTTTCACCCCCAGATACATGTACATCTACTAAGTACATATTTTTGTCGTCAAATCTGTGGTGAGTCACTATTCTTTTGAGTATGTTATTATTTAATCACCGTCTTCTTTTTTCTAACATTTGACGAAAGTCTATAACTATTGACCAGATTTGGAACCATGATGTTATATACCTATTGTTTGGTTAAATTTTCTATTTTGATAATTCTTCCACTATTGTTTTGTTGTTCTTTTTAATTCATTCATGTAATATTTTATATTCATCTATTGTAATTTACTAATATATATAACAATTGTTTTAAATTAATCTTATCTTGTTTGATCACGCATTCTCATGCATGCACCATATAGATTGTGTTAGATGTTGAGTTGGGTTCGTTTATAGGTCATGTTGTTTAAGCTTACCGGTAATTTGCTTTGATCTTGGAGACCAGGTCCGTTTAGAACTCATTTTTTATTTTACACTAATCTGATCGGTGGGTTATTTTTTGTTGTAGGACGACTTGAGTGTTGGTTTTATCACAATCTACTTAATTCGGGTCAAAAAGAACCTTCGAGGATGAGATCCCTTAAGTTGTTTTTGAAAACCTAAAGATTTATCACAATTTGCCTTCTTTCCATAGACCTATTAATATTATTATTCCCTACCTAAGCCTAATATTATTATATTATGTTTTCAATATTTTGAGAGTGGGGAGTTTGTTGGGGATTGCTTCGGGTAAGTCTCATTTCAAGGGACAATCCTCAAAGCGCGACCTGTTGATGAGCCCAGATTTTTTATTATCAATGAGATCAATGCAGAACTCTACTTTCTCTTCTCGTTGCATCACTTTCACCCTTGCGTCAATGATCTTCTCACACCAGGAGAGGCATAAGGTTACGAGTACCATATTCTACAGCACATGCCATTACTACAGTGTACTTGGGCTCCCTTTAGAGCTCAAAGGAGAGGGGTATTGTGGAATTGGAGATGATAGGAGAAAGGGTGTTGCCCAGTAGCTATGGCTTGCAAGCCGGTCTAGTTTCTTTTGGGTGTTGTGTGATTCATCTTGTGGTGTACTATCCCCATATTATTTTACTTTAATATGAACTACTGAGCTCATATGTCAGCTTGATATTGTAGTTATTTTATTTTGTAGATAGGTAACGTGTTGCATAACTTGTTAGTGACATTTTTTTTCTTTTTAATATTTATGTAGGTGGTGGGCCTATAGTTTCACTGGCGAATACAAGAGGATGCTAATGTATATTACACATACTCCATTGCATTGTTGTCATGTTGTTTTATGTTGTTTTTCCATTCCATTTTGGACATCGAACATCTTTACTCTTCATTTTAGGAACTTATATTTTCAATAATTTATAATATTTTAAATATTATTAATATTTCCTTTGTTTTTTCTTGTTTTGGTTGTGGGTAATGGTTGTCTTCCATCCAAGACACGAAGTGTGTTAGATTTTAAGGGATTTTGTAGGTGTGGTCTCCAAGTAATTAAGTTAGAGAGTATTAAATAATATAACATTTTGGTTTGGTTCAAGGATGAATTGAGCATGGGATGCTAGTAATAGTTTTAGAGCTTAGTATTGGTTGATTGGAATAGAAGATTTCTTTAAGCGTGTGTATGCGAAATGATCCCTAGTTTCTACTTGCAGGTGTGTTCTTGTTTGTGTTGTTTATTGTTGTGCTCCAATCTGTTGTTTAGGATGGTCTTAGAAGGAGGTTGATAGATATGGTGAGTAGGACTCACAGGACTATTTTTAGAGATTTGACACCACCTAGAGTTCTGATTCCAGGGGAGGCTCATAGTAGTAATGGGTCTAGCCGACCTCTTGATCAAGCTCTTGATGAAGAAGAGGTTCCTATGGAGAATGTCCAAGTGCCGATGTTCCAATTCCCGAGGCACCAACTCGGCCTCATGATGATAGAACTCAAGAACGGACTCATGCTACCTTAGGGTGAAGTAGAGCTTCCCGATTAGTGAAATCAGGCAGTAGGATGACTCTAATAAATGATTTCATAATAAGGGTGATGGAGATGCAGTTAGAGACCCAGCAACTAATGAAGGATATGCAATTAAATACCGACCAACAGATGAGAGAAATGAGGGTTGAGTTGGCGAGATCATAGAAGAGGCCTATTAAGGATGGGATAAGAGTGAGACACCATCCTTACCTATATGAACAATGATGCCAGTAGGACCCTTATTTATTAGATCACCAGTATTCCAGCAACCACCACCACCTTAGGTTCCTGTGACAAGTATACCACCAGTTCCAGCGATGATTGTGACCCATGATGTGACTCCTATTTCATTTCGTGCACCTATGCAAGGAGGTAATGGAACTGGAAGTGGGGTAGAAATTGTACCTTCAAGAACCATCGAGGTTGGAGACAGAAGTACTTTTCCACAGGCTAAACCTAGTGCGTGGCAGGAAGCAATGTTTTTGAAGAATGGAGGTGGCATATTTGCTAGGAATCTAGACATAGAAAAGGTAAACTAATGGTTGATTACTACCAAGGGAGTGTTGGAGAGCATGGATTGCCCTATAGAGCTTTGGGTTAAAATAGCAATGAGTGCTTTCAAAGGCAAGGTAAGGACTTGGTGGGACTCTGCCAAGAGAGTTCATTCCCAAGGGAATGTGCTAAGGACATTGCTTGGGAGAAATTCCAAGTGATGTTCGATGATATATATTTTCCACTTGAGGAGAAAAGAAGAAGAGAACTAGAATTTGAACACTTGGAGCAAAAGGGTGTGTCAGTTGCCGAATATTTGGCAAATTAATTAGTTTGGAGAAATTTGCACCTGGTCTAGTAGCTACTAAATTGATACAAACTGACCGATTCTCTGAGGGACTGATCTACCCTATTAAGTAGAGATTAGCCACTGTAAAATACAAGACATTGGATAGTGGTTAATGCAACCTTTAGAGATGGAAGAATCTATCAGACTAAAGAGAAGACTATTGGAACTCAGAAATTTTCTGAAAAGAAACATCAGTATGAGAAACAGATGGGGCATGATGAGAAAAAACCTAGGAAGGAATCCAACATTTCCATGAGGGTAATACAAGGTCATTGGGATGCACCAGTGTGTACTACTTGTAAGCGTCAACACTTTGTTGAATGCAATTTGGATTAACAAGTGTGTTTTGGTTGTGGACACCTGGGACATTTGGAAAAGGCATGCTCAAAACTCAACCAGCAACAAACTCAACAATCTTTTTCTAGCATTTCAAGTTTTGGATGAGGAGGTGTTAACCATAAGAGGAGGAATTGCCCTTTTGAAATGCAACAACAGGGTTTGTTCCCAACTCCTCAACAGTATTTTAATTTGCCTACTCCACAAGTTTGAGGTCAAGGAGGTCAAGGAGGTCAAAGGAGTCAGAATCATCAAGAAGGAGTTGTGATGAATGTCGTTGTTGTTGTGCCTGCTATATCATCGGTTGGATCAGCTGATCCATTAAATCCTACCATGGCGGCACCAGTAGAGGCTAAAGGGAAGATGTTTGCTACTACTACTATTGATCCTTTGGCGAAGACTGAAGTTGTTGAAGATTTTCTTCTTGTTGAATTTAAGCCAGCTTTAGTATTGTTTGATTATAGGTGTACACATTATTTTATTGCATCCATATTTATTGATAAAGCGGGATTGGAAGTAGTGAGTCTAGACATTCTTTGTTAGTAACCACTCTTGTTGGTCACATATCCACTATGGGTTTGTGCACACTAGGAGTCACTGTTAATATCCAACAATGCTCTTTTGTGGCCAATCTCTTGTGTTCTAGATGGTAGAGTTTGATGTGATTTTTGGCATGGATTGGATGTTAGAGAATGATGAGTTGATTGATTGTAAGAAGAAAAAGGTATATTTTAGAAAAGGTAGACAACATTGTACTTTTCAAGGGTAAGGAAGGGATATTTCATCGGGATTTGTGGTTTGTCATAAATTTCTAAAATATATGGTCGAGGATATGGAATGATCATAGTTGCCTTTATGTCTACCAAAAAAGAGAAACTAGGGGTATCATCTATTCCTATTGTTCATGAATTTGAGGACATATTTCTGGAAGATATTATAGGGTTGCACCAAAATGAAAAATAGATTCACCATTGATCTCTTACCTGGGATGGCTCTAATTTCAAAAGCTCTATATTGCATGCCACCACCAGAATTACAATAGTTGAGGACTCAATTGTAGAATTTGTTTGATCAAGGATTTATTTGGCCTAGTGTGTCACCATAGAGAGCTCTGGTTTTGTTTGTTAAGAAGAAGGATCGAAATATGAGGATTTGCATTCATTATAGGATGCTTAATCATTTGACTATTAAAAACAAGTATCCTCTACCTAGTATTGATGGCTTGTTTGACCAATTGTCCTCAACTGTGGTATTCTCAATGATTTGCTTGAGATTAGGGTATCATCAACTAAGGATTAAAGGTAAAAATGTGTAAAAGACAGCATTTAGAACTCACTATGAGCATTATGAGTTTTGGGTGTTACATTTTGGTTTAACCAATGCTCCTGCAATGTTCATGGATTTGATGAATAGAGTGTTCAAATCATATTTGGATTAGTTTATCATTGTCTTTATCGATGGCATCTAGATTTAATTTTCTTTAGAGAAGATTATGAACAAAATTTGAAAACTATTCTGCAAACCCTGAGTGATCACAAATTATATGCAAAGTTCTCAACGTGTGATTGCTACCTTAAGATGGTAAATTTTTGGGTCATGTTATTTCCCTTGTAGGAATTGTTATAGATTTGGCCAAGATTGCAACTATTTAGAAGTTGGAGCCACCAAAGACAATCACTGAAGTTCAAAGTTTCTTGGGTTTAGATGGATATTATAGAAGATTTATTAATGAGTTTTCTTCTACTACAACTTCTCTTACCAAATTAACTAGGAAGGAAGAAAAATTTATCTAAACTGATGATTGTCAGCAAAGTTTTCAAACTTTGAAGGAGAAATTGACTTCAACACTTGTCTTTTCATTACTAGTTGGATACAAAGATTTTGTGG
This sequence comes from Piper betle, assembly GCA_033002965.1. Lineage (NCBI taxonomy): Eukaryota > Viridiplantae > Streptophyta > Magnoliopsida > Piperales > Piperaceae > Piper > Piper betle. The sequence goes on along the minus strand of JAURVB010009992.1, from coordinate 20,225 downwards.
TATATACCGATGCGTCAGGAGTTGGATTAGGATGTGTACACATGAAGAGAAATAAAGTTATTCCTTATGCGTCACAATCAAAGCCACATATAAGTGGAGATATGTGTAATAGACCTTCAACTTGATTAATCACTTTTTAAGAAATTACTAGGCCCATCAATTTTCACTTGGGTCGGGTCATTATAGGTGGTACTAGAGCTGACCTAGGATTCTATTCGATAGTAAGCTGGACCAAGAAAGAGGAAGTCCAGGTAAATAATTTTGTGGGAAAATTTTTGGAGAAATAAGTGTAAAATATAAGAAACCAATAGCCTAAGATAAGAATTTCGAGGATGAAATTTTCTAAAGATGGGTAGATTGTAATAACCAAAAATATATTGTCACATGGGCAAGTTCACCACATTTAAAGAAATGACTTAGCCCATCACATTGCACTTTGGGGTGGGTCATTACAAATGGTATCAGAGGAACCTAGTTACGTATTAAATGGTTGACTGGACTAGGGACGTTGGCTAGGCTGCCGGTCATGGGCCAAAATAAGGCCATGGGATGGGGCTACAAATCGACCATATGTAGGAATTTTGGGGATGAAATTTCCTAAGGTAGATGGATTGTTAGATCCCTCAACTTAGTCCCATATCTAATACCTACTTGGAGAATATCCTATTTATAAGTGGGAATGGACTATAGATCTTTAACATGGGTTAACTATTTTAATGAAATGACTTAGGCCCATTAGGCTGCACTTTGGGCCGGGTCATTGCAGGTAGTATTAGAGCTGTGTTTCCCATGGAACCAGGTAAATCAATCATTACCTCGTTGAAAGTCTAAGGGTCCACTGTCCCAAGGGTAAATTTTCTTTTATATAAAAATTGATCATTCTTTTATAAAATTAATTTTCATTGTTTTAGATAGTAAGTCATTATAGGTGTGCCACTTGTATGTCATGCTAGGTGCACGTTACAACTAAACCAATGAACGTATATGGGACATCTTTATAATCAGAGGTGTTATCTAGTAGTATGGGTGGTATGGGACACGTGTGCAATACGGATAATAGTGTCATGGGACAGAGTGGCAATGCTTAATACAAAAAAGAAAAAGAAAATTTTTCTACTCATGACCCTATTATATTTTCGAGGACGAAGATTCCCAACCTCGGGAAATTGTAAAACCCCAATTTTTCTCTTTATTACATTTTCGAGGGTGAAAATTCCTAAGCTGGGGAGACTGTAAAACCCCGAAAAAAAATAATTAAGCTATTTTATTTAGGGTTTTATAAATCTTAAAACTAACCATAAATAATATTTAATTAAATAAATTCTTAAGAATCAATATCATTTATAACCCATTCGTATTCACTTAATAGTAAGTTTTTAACATTCCATTATCAAACAAATGATATAGTTATGAGTGATTACGTTCTTTTCTTTAAAATTTAATGTAATGACTTCTTAAATTCAACACATATTAATAAAATTTAATATAATGACTTCTTGATTTGCACACATATTCTTCTATATAAAGAGAGTTCTATTGTTAAATGAAAGATCCTCTGGATAGCTTGTGAGCACATTGGCTTTGGAGAAATTACATTCATATTTAGATCATGTGTCGTAGTAGCAGATGCCTCATCACAATTCCAGTTCTGAATAATTAATTGAAATGTTGTATTTTCCCTTGTTCGTAGCTTTGGTCGGCTTGAGCCCAAATTTGACTACCATGCACTGAGTGCAACCGGGGTAAAGGAATTGACTTAGTCCGACACGGGGCCGCACCCTTATAATTACTATGTGGGAGTCTTAGTCGACTTGAGTATCTGACCACCATGTGCCGGAACACAACCAGGGTCGACTCAATTCAGCACAAGACAGCACCCCCTAAAAGATTGAACACCTGCCCCCATGCCGAAAGGGGTGACAAAGCGCAATGACGCAAGATGGCTCATTACACACTTGTGATACTGAGAGGGTGAGTCAATGGCAAATATTGGTAACTACAGGCTATGGGCCACGTAGCGTGTGTGCGCATGCATGGGATGGTACTTGGATGGGGTGGCCACCCCTCCCAGCATATAACGAGCTCGACATAGGCTCATAACAACTAAAAGACTCTTGAAACGATAACTTGTGGTTTCAAAGGGTACTAAAGGCGACTGCCTAAGTGTGCTCGGCCTTCATGCTCAAGGCCAGGAGTAATATGGAAGGTGTAGAGGGTGAAAAGGAATGAGATTTGATGCGAGAAGAGAAGCGATAGAGAAATGGCCAAGGTATGAGAATGAGAAAGAAAGGGGGACATTGTTGACCCGAGGGCGACGGCTCCCATATGTGCCCTGATGAGAGTTCTTGAGGAGGTATATGGTTTTCATTCAACAGGTGAGTTTGCTCTCCTGTGCCAGATTGATATTAGTTATTTTCCGGGCCAGTAACACTCGTTACTGATGGTTTTTCTATATATATGTAGGTGAGGAATGCGAGCGATGAAAGCTGTCGGGACTGCGGAGGAGTAGCATGGAACCGCACACACATGTACCTACCGCGTGTAATGTATAATGATGATGTGTTAATGCTATGTGAATGATAATTTAGATGTATTTGTTTGGATGAATTGCCTGTTATGAAATGAATGGATAGGTGTGAATGAGCAGGAAGCCTTGGGTTCAGCCTTGGCTTAGATGAAAATGAATGAGATCATAATGGAATGCCGCGGTAGATTGTTATGTTTTGTCGTATTTTGATAAAATATTTATATACCTTTGTTATGGACAGGTTGGCCCTTATTGCACTTTTAGGGGAAACTCTGTCCGTTTTTACGTAGTGGTATATATATTTTCTTCTGGTTTCTTATTTATTGTTTTGTCTTGTTTTTGCTTGTACATCATAGCATGCATGTAGGACCGCGTTAGAACGTAATTGTTCCCATTCATGTGTTTCATGTTTGCATCTCCATCTTGAGACGCCGAGGGCAGATCCAAGTCGGCTTAACCGAACCCAGTAGATTAGTGAACGGTTCGGTCGCCGGTGACATTTCTGGGTCGGTTCACGGGTGAGCCGAAATGGGGTGTTACAATAGTGGTATCAGAGCCAACTCTTGGCATATGTTCTCTGATACCAATAGTGGTATCAGAGCTAACCCTTGGTTGATTAAGATGGTAGATGCGTTACAGGTTACATCTATGCCAAAGCTGCTCCGAGTTGTGCCGACAGGTATTTTTCTGTCTTAATGTTTTTGGGTTGCAGATTTTCTTATGAGTTGGTGGTGTGACAGGGTGATCACATCAGGTCAGGAATTTGTAGCAGGATGGTGACACAGGCCCGCCGGACGCAGATCAGGACCCCATCGCCTCCAGTAGCCAAACAGGATAGTCCTAGCCCTATTCGCAGTGACGCCGCCTCTAGGCAACCTAGGACTGCCATGCCACCAGTAGAGGTCAGTGTGACAGTTTCAGCTAGCCGACGTGGTGAGAGCCATCATCGAGACAGTCGCCGCGATCGAGATAGTCGTCGGGACCTAGATAGTCGCAGGGACCGAGACAGTGGTTGTGACAGTTACCGCACCAGAAGTAGTCAACAAGAGAGAGACGCAGCGATTGCCAGGTTGGTGGAAGCTCAGATACAAATGCAGCAATACCAAGAGGAATTCAGGAGAGAGCTCAGACAGATAGCTCTTTCTGTGGCCAGAACTGAGAAGAGACCAGCAGTAGGTGAAGAGGCACGGGGAGAGCCGGCAGATTCCACAGACCCTCTGCCGCCGCCTCCTCCTCCACCGCTACAACAGAGGACTACTCCAACGACAGTTCCCCTATTTGCCCCACTTCAGGCGCGAATGAGACCAGACATCAGTGGAACTGCAGCAGTAGGTAGCAGGCAGACTGCAGGCGGAAGTGGAGCTATAAGATTTGACGGTCTACCAACAGGTACGGGACCACAATTTCCTCGGTATGAGCAAGGAGAAAGATCAAATAGATCAGTGGATACGAGGAAATTGGAACTGTGGCAGTACGAAAAGTTCGTGAAGAATGGTGGACGATCTTTCTTTGGAAAGTTGGACGCGGAAAAGGCATTCTTGTGGATATCGTCAACTATAGGAGTGTTTGACACTATGGCATGCCCCATGGAGCACCGAGTGCACATCATCATAAGAGCATTCCAGGACAAAGCCAGGATATGGTGGAGTTTGGCCGAGAATTCTGTATTCGCCCATCGTCAGCCCCAGGACATCACATGGGAGGAGTTTAGGGGTAAGTGATATTTTATTTGTTATTTTTATAAAAAGTAAAAAGTGTAAGTAATTTTTTATTTGTTATTTTTATCTTTTACTTTTTTACGTTATGTCATTTCCCTTACACTATAAATAGGTACATGGTTGAACAAAGAGAGGCCTACAACTAGATAGGGCGAGAGAAATCATAGATCAAGATGACCTCAAGCGTTTGCTTCCTTCACCACAATGCATTACCCTCCACCTCGGTCCTCCATGCCCATAGATGCCATAGGCAAGTGCCCTTCCAGCTCAAACCTTCCAAGCTGGTACTTGTCAAGGCTCAGAAGCAGGACGCTGAAGATCATGATCAAAGCAGCAACTTTGATGCCATAGTATCACGTCGGTCCGTCATCTCCGTTCTTGTTGGATCTGCAGCTCTTGCTGCCCAACTCTCACCTGCCAATGCTGCCTTATATGGTGCTCCAGAGCCGGCCATGGCCGCACCCGTCATCAAGGTCGCCGCCATTGCTGGCTCCCTAGCGAAGAACTCCAAGAACCGCGGCCTCCTCCGCGCTGGTTTCAACCCCTTCCAACACCTTTTATTCTTCAATATCTTTGTCTAATTCTTCGACTTTTTCTTCTTACGAAAGTACCCATAAAAGTTTTCGTTAGTAATTTTGAGATTCACTACAATTATATACGGGGATTAGTGACGGAAAATTGTCATTGAAGCTGTGAATTTATCCAAGAAAAAGAAAATTAAACATCGTCACAAATTTTCTGTAATGTTTTTTTAATATATTTTTTCTCCGGATTATAGCGCAGGAGATTTGCGCCACGGAAATCCCCGGAATGCAGATAGAGATTGTTGAGATCGGCGACTTGCCCCTTCTAAACCCGGATGTAAAACCTTACCCGCCGTCGGTCGTGGACTTCCGCAACCAGCTCGATGCTGCCGATTGCTATCTGTTTGCCACAACAGAGTACAATTATGCCGTCACCGGTACGATTGCATTATATATACGTACATACGATATTTTTTATGAAGTGTTGAACTATATATCCTGAGCGTGTTAAAATAATATCAAATGCCAATAAATATACAACATAAGTACTGTTCATGGTCATAGTTAAATCCACTTGATATTTTCTCAGGTGCTATGAAGAATGCGATCGATTGGGCATCCATGGATCCGAATGTTTGCAAAGACAAGCCTGCGGCTCTTATGAGTGCTGGATATGAACTAGGGGGTGGCTTAGCCCAGTACAACATGCGTCAAATGGGAGTTAGACTTAACATGCACTTTATCAACGATCCACAATTGTTTGCTTTCATTCTGGAACCTCCGCCTAAATTTGATAAAGAGGGCAACTTGATAGATGACGAAATAAGGAAAGAGATCAAAAAGCTTTTGTTGTCACTGCGGGCCTTCACTTTGAGGCTTCGTGATTAATTAGTAATAATTTGCCTTTGTATTATCTCTGTCTGATTCGCCAAATTTAGCTCCCTACCAGTGGTGGGGTAAATTAAGTTGGACGTGAGAAAGAGCTACACTCTTATCTAATACCTGATTAGTACTACAACAGTGGAATGAATAGTTTAGGAGGCGCCTCTTTAAAAAGGGATATATCTTATGGGATAGTGTCTCAGTACTTTTAAGCGGACGCAAAATAAAGGTGTTCTTATTGGATCTTTTCTCTTATAAAAAATGCCTTTTTTAAATGAGTACTCGTGTCAGATGTACCTTTTAATAAAAGTGCGCATTCTTTAATTTGTGATTTTTTAAAAAATTATATTTTGAAGGTTGGATCTTTCTGCATGAAAAAAATTCCTTATATATTCTGATATTTTTCCAACAATTTTTCTCACAACAACTATCTTTTTTTGAAGAATTACTTTTTCAATTTAACAAAACATGGCAAGTCTATTATATAGATTTACTTAGTCCATTTTTAAGATCGCCCATTCAACATTTTGTTATAAAAAATCTCATTTTATCTATTTCGTGCATTTTTTAATTGGAACTATTAAAATTAGTTTAAGTAAGACTTTTCATATCATCTTTGAAAACCATTTCTCCAATAATCTTTTTTATTAAAAAACTTTCTCCAGCTTTCATTATTTTTATTCTTACATGCTAAAAACTACAAAGAATTTTTATATATTTCCCTTATTAAATTTATAAAGTTTGTTCTATCTTAAGCTTTTAAAATATTTTAATTTTTTTATTTTTTATATTAGAATTATTAAATTATTCTTTTATTACGTCTGTCATTTCCTTATTATCTTTTTTCTCCAATGCATTTTTTATCGTTTTTTAATTCATTCTTTTAATAATCTTTTTTTTAATGATTTCTTCAGATATTTTTTACTATTTTTTTCTTTATTGTTTTACTTTTTTGAATTTATGATGTTCGTTATAATTGAAGTTTTAAAAATGATTGTTATGTGCATTTGGATTTTTCAATTAATTTTATTTAATACTGTTTAACAATTTTTTGGTTTTATTATTATTCTTTTATTATTCTTTTTAAAACTCAATGACTATCATTTGAAAATATTTTTTAATAAACATGATTATCCGATATTTATGTTTATTCTATCTCTATTGAATATTATGACCGGCATGTTGCCTGAAACGGCGGGCCGACTTGCAGTTGTTCCAGCGCAGCATTAATTCTTTCAATTGCAATTTTCATCTTATAAATATAGTAAACAATTTATGAATATTAAAATATATAAGCAGCAAGATTCAAGTCAATGGAGGGGCTAAGATATTGAAGAAATTATATACTCAGAAAAATGTTTTTTCGAAACCCATTATTATAAAAAATAAATGTAGAAAAAATTCTGCCTTTTACTACTTTTTCCCACTTTATTATTCTATCTCTATATTCGTGCCAAGTGGAAACTAATTTTCTTAATTTTTTCATGCTTAAAACCAAACGAAATATATTTTGCCGCACCAGTTTTTGTGACCTCACCGTTTCAACTATTTTGTTGAATATTTTATGCATTGAACTGTGGATGAAGTTTTAAATTTTTTTGTAATGTATGCATAATATATAATTAATATATTTTCTTTAATAAATACAGATACAGCCTCACTCACAGGGGGAGATCTTGGCCACTTAAATTACGTGACTCATTTCATAGTGAGTAATAATATAGTAGGTCTTATTGCTAATGTAGCTGAAAGACTGGATCAAAAGTAAGAAAACCACAATTTATTAAATGTCTTAAATAATAGATTTGAAATGGCTTATATTGTCTTTTAGGGAGGTTTTTGATAATCATAATGATTTGAGTTTTTTCCACTACATACAATAAATGTATAATTATAGCTTCTCATAATTTCTATCCAATCACTAAAATTATCAATTTGGATATTAAGAAAATCATGACCCTTTAAAAATTTCATTAATAAATAAGTTATATCATTCATATATATTTAGTTTTTTATTGAATCTTATATTCAATGTTGTTGTCTGTAACACCTTAAAATCGATTTTTTTCTTCTCATAATCCAGGAAGGCAAAGACTAGATGTAGTTTGAGTTACAACATTTTTCTTACAAACAAATTTACTAATTAGTGGGAAATTTAAAAAGTTGTATCCACGTTAATATGGGAAGTCTTGTTGATAGTTTTTTTCCATTTTCTTTTTTGTAAATATCATCTTCTGATCAGAATAAGAAGGGTACACCCACGCATTGCACGGGTCACTAGTGAAAAAAATCTTCTCTCACCGGAATTGTTTGACTGAGTGGGGTATTTTGGTGTCACCAAATTTGCCAACCAAAAATTGGACAACACAACTGGAAAAAAATTACCGGGCACCATCTACGATTACTTTGGTAAAAAACTTTTACATGTAAGCCATCACAAATTCATTCAAACCATTTTAAAGACATACAAATTCATTCAAGAACGTTCAAAACAGAAAATAGACAACACATAGTCATCAAATAAGCCATACGTACTAAACCAAAGTGAATCCGCCAAATTGAAATTTCGTAGAATAAGTAGTTGCATACTGGTGCTAATGATAAAATTTGAGTGCAAAGAAGATGAAAAGCGCCATGGAGCCAAATCAGTTTTAGACAATAAAGGAGGCGAAACAGCAACACAGGAAAGCGACTTCTTGCGAGTTGTGAATGATTGGTTCTTTAGACAAATAAGAAGGCGAAAACAGTGAAGTCCGGGATCATGATCGTCCATGAGGTAAGGTTAGACAGGAATCTTCCATTAGTTTGCAGTGTCTAGTCTTTCCAACTGGTTGCAGATTAGCATGGCATCCTTTTCCGCGATCTTCCCCATCTCCTTGAGTTTTAGATGACAAACGCAGGTTTGCTGCCAGGCCAGAAATAAAACAGCATTAGGTCTTTATGCAACTATACAAACAAACCAAAATTAATGACTCTTGATGGGTCCAAGAGTCCGATATTTCTCTATGGGTCGAGATTTTCCCCTACACCTATGATTGTTCTTTCTTTTTACGCAACTCTTCACCATTAACAATGTTTGCTTTTAAGCCATAACAATCGGAAAAGAGTTTAATATTGTCTTGTAAGTTCGATAAATAAATAAATAAATAAAAACATACTAACGGAAACAATTATTTATTCCCAATTCCTGGTCAAATAAAGTGAACATATGACGACTGTAAAATTCAGGAAAAACAAGAGTAAGACTCTAACACTGTAAATTTTTCCATTCAAAAGAATCAACACATCGCTAAATTAAAGAGATGACTAAATTATTACAAGAAAATCCCAGTGTATATAATACAGCCTAATAATTTTACAAAACAGTCATAACAAACCTAATACTTTCACATAAGCAAAAATTTAAAAATAAGACGCCTAGTTATAGTAGCTGATTAGAACAATCCAAAAATAAAAATAAAAACTGAACACATGGCTCCTACAAATACCAATAATATTCTTGCACTCAATTGCACCATCCTCATTTAAATAACCTATCACGGCCGCAAAGAGTTACAAGAGACAATTAATTGAAAAAATTTCTACAGTGTAAGCATAGAAAGTTGAATTTAATTTTTTTGAAAGAAAAATGTTCTGCTCTCTTGTCCTTTGAAGCCTAAAAAATGGAATCAAACGAGGAATATAAACTACAAAAATTAGCCACCTTGTTTTACAACATCACTTATTCACCACTTCATTTTTAAAAAGAAAAGCATGAAAATCTTGTTAATGAGAGCACATTGATCTATAATCTCTAAGAAAGCAAGCATATGCAGTTTATGTGATATTCCCTAACTTAGTCTTATATCTAATGTCTCCTAACATAATATCTAATTTATAAGTGGGGATGTGTATAATGATATTCAAGTTTCGGATGAGTTAGGTTCATTATTTTTCACATTGGGCCTAGTTGTTACAGTTAGTATCAAAGCCAATCTAGGAACGAAGATTGTGTTAAATGATTAGCTGGATTAGGGACGTGGGGTTAAGGTGCTGGACACGGACCATGTAAGATGTAGGTTAGGCTATTAGACATTGTATGAATTTTGAAGGTGGAATTTTCTAAAGTGTGAGGATTGTGAGTATAAAACCTAGGTTTTTGGCCGAAGGGTTTTACTATTAGTTCGGTTGTTACTTGAATCAGATTAATAGGGTCTGACCCTTCTTGTTATGGTTCGTATGTGGTATGGTGTAACTTGCCCAGACTTAGCCTCCTTTAGCGCTCAGTACCCCAGTTTAGATTCGGCATACCTAACTTTTTCATGTTTGGTCCAATTTAATCGCATATAGTTAGATGTTAGGACTGTGTCTATCACATGTCTTTTGCGCGTTTGTCATGTATTTGATAACCTTTCGGACCGTTGTAACCTCGTTTGGGACCTACAATGCAATTCTTGAGGTAGACCCGAACGCTTCAAAGTAAAAACCCTAACTTTTTGGGTTTTGAGATAACCCAACCCATATCTCATTTACTAACCCAAATCATACCTTTTTAGCCAACCAAACTCATACATCATTATCTATACAACCCATATCTCTATATGTATAGCACTCAAACCTCTATAGGAATGACACACATACCTCTATAGGTATGACACCCATACCTCTATGATATCATCAAGCCAACTCATACCTCTATATGTATGACATCATACCTCTACAGGTATGTCACCCATATGTATAGGATCACCAAACCAACAACCATTTTTCTATAAAATACACCCCTTCCCCCACCTTTTCACCATTTATCCTTCCCTCCTCACCTCCAACCACTTTCTTCTACTTTCTTTGGCCTTCTTCTTCCTCCATGGAGCTCCAAGCAACCCCGTCCATGTTCCTAGCATCCTTGGGTGGTAGGCTTTGAGGTTGGATGCCTCAAAAGACATCCCATTGGTCTTCACTCATTAGCATCAGATTCAGGTTGCCATTGTTTCTTTTTGTTTGATGCATATTGCTTGTATGATTCCATGAATTTATTTTTAGAATATTTATACCGTGTATATGTGAATGTTAAGAGAATTTGAAGTACTCATTTACTGTATTTAGCCAAGTAAATAAATAGATATGATTTTTAAAATGCATGTAGTTCACTAATATGCACCGTTTCAGTATAAAAATCATATCTTGCCATTATGATGTACTATTTGTACGATTCTTATTTTGTTCCACTCAAAACATAAACATATATAACTTTTGAGTGTGTTTTACCTACCATGCCCTAGAAGATGCATGTATGAGGGTAAAAGCGAGGAAAGGCGGCGACTTGGACCGTTGTAGTGATATAAGTGCTCCTTTCTCCAATTTTTACTCTCTAACCTTGTAGGATCTGTTGATCCACAACATGCGATACATTGTATGGTAATTTTATGAGTTCTTAGTAAAATTTTAATCCTAATATTACCATTACATAATCATGAACATAACCCATAAGTGCGCCTTGTATTTCCTGCCTGTTTATGACTATGAGCATTATCTGTGATTGTGTAATATTTTAAGCTATGAATTTTAAACTAATAAATCTTATAAAATTATATGATAATTAACTTATTGTATAATATAAAGATATAAATTTTGTTAATGGTTAAAACTTATCTAGGTATTTTTAAGAGGTATTACTGGGACAGTGTAAAGATGCTGGGTGAAAACCCTAGTTTTTCACTCCAATTGTAAATTACCTTAAAATAGGTTAATGGTATTCGATTTCAGTAAAACTTGGTCCACACCTTAAACTATGTCTCAGTAGCACTGTGACAAAATTTGAGGCAATTTGGATAGGTTCTCAATTGTATTTGTAAATATCAAATTTGTTAGGGTCCAGATAGCTCCAGAAATAGCCCATCGACTGACCCAACTTGTAAAATCTACATAGGCCCATTTACAAAGTAAATTTTGCCTACCTCTTTATAAGCTCAAGCTACATGTGTTAGCTAACTAGGCCCACTGACCGAAGCCTATTTGGAGTTCTCTGGCCAATAAACTAATAGTTACAAAATTGGTAGTACTCCTTCAAACCCTGAGGTTGTGCGGTGTACAAGGGTACTGCATAACGTAGCATAGTTCTAAAATTTGGGGCACTAACTTAACTATTCTTTTTGCCACTCGAGTACTGTGACAGGTGTAATATGGAAGATGTGAAGGCCTAAGCGTTGTATGTATGACTATGAATATTAGTCGTGCATGCGAGCCGACACTTGTTTAAATATGTTTGGTTACCACCCAGTGTGAGACAATTCTGAAGTTTCTTAAGTTTCCTGAGTAATGGAATACACATTTTCCAGCTTGCTATTTTACCGGTAGTTATTCAGAATGGCAATCAAGTTCATTTGATTATTAACATGGTTTTCTATTATATGTAGGTGAGGTTCCCTAGCGTTGGCTAGCTTAGGTGTGTTGATCAGACGGCTCAGGGGTGATGGTGGCGGGGGCCCTACGTTATGTTGTTTGCTTTAAACCATGTATTTTGTGTATGACTATATAACGGCCATATGCCCAAACTATGTGAACCTTGTACGATTAAGATGTATGCTATGATTGTTGTGCTATCATGTTTTAACTTTATATTATTAGATTATACTGTGAGTTATAATACTTTTGGGCAAGGCTAACCATCATATGTAAGGTATATAAGCTCCAGAGTCTTGGAACATGATGAGGAGCTAAGTCAGGTATATGAAACATATTTCGCTACAACTATTTGTGTATTAGTTTAACGTGGGTGTAGGAGCTTACGGTTCACACTAATTGAAGACCCACGTGAAGTCCAGGTGTTAGGGTTTGATGCCCTGATACATGATGATACTGCGTAATTCTCTGATGCTTTAATTATTGTTCACATAGGGTATATGGAACAGGTAACCATGACCCTTGTTTAAATACTCACATCATCTTCATGTAACTAATAAGAAAACCTAAACCAATCACTTGAACTAAGTAGTAAGAATATGATACGCACAATAGCATGCAACCTCAAAACTGTAGCTGGGGTGTGCTTCTTCTTTTGTAGTCGTGGTTACCTATTCAACATACCCGACAAGGTAAATTAAAAACAAAAAGGCATTAGCACGTGCTGGTGTATCATACCCAAATACTCGGTCTTCACATGGACTCTTCATGCGGTATCAACCATATGCTCTCCTAGTCCACATTTTTTTAACACATACACATAGTTCCAACCAACTACATTTCGTGTACCTTAAATGCTCATCATCATATTCCAGGACTTTGATGCTTACACACCTGTAAACGATTGTTAGCCTTTGCCCCAAAGTCAATTACCATGCACAATAGTTATGTTAATAATAATAATAATAATAATAAAGCATTCATATGAAACCAACTATATCGCACACTCAACCATAGTCATTCATGATACATTAGTCCATGGCACATGCCCAATAATAATATAGTTAAATAATGTCAAACACATATAACAAAAGTACAACACATAACCCCCGCCACCACCACCGTCATGACCAATAGATCCATGGCCTAAGCAGGCCAACACAAAGCAGCCCATCTATATACATATAGGAAAACATGTTAGTAATTAAATAAAAAATCACTGGTCAATAAATAACTCCCAATATAACAAGCTAGCAAATGGGTACTCTGTTATCCACGGGAAACTTAAAAACTTTAGAAAGAGCCACATAGGGTTGTAAGCAAAACATAAAAGATAAGCCAATATGTTACCTCGGCAATTCATACTTACATACATAGCTTATGCCCTCACATCCTCCATCTAATTCAAGCCATGACATTCGGCTGACAAAGGAACAATTGGTTTAAGTTAGTTCCATAAATTCCAGAAATGTACTGCATTACGCAGTTCTCCTCATACATTTCACTACCTTAGGTTATAAGGGAGTACTGGTGCAATTCATAGTTTTTGGAGCTTAAGTTTCAAAAATAATTAAGGGATCTCAACCTCGAAGTTTTGTTATAAGGCAGAAAACTTAGCTAAATGACCTAGCATCAGAGGGATCTAACAAAATGCCACCGACATTGTCCTATGTTTAAAATATGATGAAATACTCGTTTGTGGGCATTATGATCACATCCATGGTAAGTGACAACATTACATTAGAGTGGACATTAGCTCGGCCACCCTATGTTTTATATGTAGCCCCCATATCCAATTGTACACATTTCACACTAAATAGCTATAGGTAAGGACATAGTGATCATATCTTTTACGCAACCTCTAGGGATGAGCATCTTCTAAGACCCCTTAGCACATCTCATGGATTTCACACTTGTCATACCCAATTTCCGAGGCCAATCATGATACCCTTGTCAGAGGGCATCTCCTTGCACAACCATATACAACATGAGGTCAGTCTGACCTCTAGACTACCTCATATTTTGAGGCGAATGTGGTGGATTCTGTTAGATCACCTTTTCATAAGAACAGTAGGACTGCATCCACCCTTATGTTGAGAAGATGAATATTATTACATAATTAAGTTACACGTATAGATACATGTGTGATATATGCCTTTGACAACGTCAAACTCACCTTCAGCAGGTACATCCCCATAGAAGGATGGTTGACAACTGTATGATGTCTTAGTGATGTGTTATTGTAGAGTGTCACATCGGTGTACGTTTCATTGGAAGTATAGTTGGCACCGTTGGTATCGAAAGCAGAACACCTTGATAGTGATATGTTTCTCTACCAGTACTTCTCATAGCAAGATGATATAGAAACACTTAGCCTCTTGCATGTATCTCTTTGTATGTTGCGTTCATGACCTGTAGCTATAGTCTAGTGCAATTACTTAGGTAAATTTCGGGGATGGAATTTTCCTAAGTGGGAAGATGTAAAACCCAGGCTTTTTGCTTTACAGTTGTAGTGTCAGTTTGGTCATTATCCAAATTGAGTTGCAAGTCCAGCCCTTCCCACTGGATGCGTTAGTATGGTATATATAAATGAGCCATGACATTAGTCTCCCTTGGTGCTTGAAGCCGACTAGATAGACATTACATTGTCCTGGCTCTTGTTTAAAATTTTTATTTTTAAGTCGAATTTATTTAGGTCTAGGACTTTTTCCGTCGTGAGTTTAGTATGTTTGTGATATGTCTAAACCCTTTTCGGAAGATCCTAGCCCCTGTGGGACCCACAATGCAGATCCATAGGTTGCCGCAGAAGCCCTAGGGTGAAAACCCTAAGTGCACTAAGACTATGTAGAGCACAAGCTAAATTAGGGTTAGAGTTTGGGGTAAGGATGCAAGGGCACTATGCCAGTGCCCTTGTACCCAAATTCAAATTTCCCTCCTTTTTATGTCAGCACAAAGGCACTATGCCACTGTCGCTGCACCCTGTGGGTTGACCCAAGTTGGCAAACAAATTGGTTCAGTAGATGTGTGCCCAAAAAATTTGGCTTTCCGCTATGAAAGCACCCTTGCAACCCTTTTTTATGTTAGCACAAAGGCACTATGCCACTGCCGTTGCACCCTGTGGGTTGACCCAAGTTGGCAGACAAATTGGTTTAGTAGATGTGTGCCCAAAAAAATTGGCTTTCCGCTAGGAGAGCACCCTTGTGCTGGTGGCTTTTCTATGTCTTTAAAAGGAGCCTCATTCTCCCCATTTTTCAGCCCTTTGATGCTTTAGTCTCATCCTTCCCCCTTCCCTCCTCCTCTCCACTTCCTCCTAACCTTTCCTCACCCTCTTATAAGCCTCTCCAAGCTAGGCAAGGCCCTAGGAGTGATATGTCTTGGGGTAAGAAACCCAAAGAGACCTCTTCCTTGCTTTTGTTAACCATCATTTTTGTGTCTATTTGCATGCTTGTGTTTTGTATGTTATGTTTTTGTGATGTTTTTGCCATACTCTTTGAAAAATTTCCTAATTCTATAATTTCAATACACCATCTTAATTGAACAACTTATTGTTTTAATTCGGTAATTTCAGCTCTAAGATCATCAGTAGACAAAGTTTTTTCTCTTTTCATTCGCTTTATTACTGCATTCATACTATAAGCAGGTTTTACTAAAGCTTCTATTTTTGGCTTTAATTTCTTTTCTCTGCTTGCAGCTATGGCCTTTTCTATCATTGCTCTCTACTGATCTTTGTCTTCCATAGAATCAATTAGATCCAATAGTATTGATTTTGGGCAATAATCATGTTAATGCTTAATTCATTAAGATTCATAACAACATTGTAATGATTACACTCATACTTACTATAATCAGAATCACTAGTAACAGATTCATTGGATTCTGAATCTTCTACTTCTAATAACTCTTTAACATCTAATTCATCAAAATCCTTAAAGAGATCTTGTAATCTTTGTTTATCTTCATTGGAAATATTTAATTCAATAATTTTCTTTATTACCTTGCAGTGATTGCGAGTATGACCAGGTTTACCGCAATCCCAAGACTACTGGTTTAGCATTTTGCCTAGTAGGTTTGGGTTTTAAATTTTATTTTTTAGTCCTTTTATCAGTAAAACTAGGCCTTGGTTTACTAGATTTAGTTCTATATCTTTTATGTCTTTTGAAAGATACTTTATTTTTACCAAACTGGTTATCAAAATGTTCTAACTCTTTTTCCCAGTTAACTTTTGTTTCTTAAATTGATTTTTGAGGTTTAAATCATTACATATTGATAAGCCTTCAGTGACTACATCGTTAATTAGTTTACGAAAGGTAAAGGAACAATAGGGAATCAAACCATTGTTATGATCTCTTAAATGAGTTCTAATTCTTTCAGCAAACAAGGGCTGATAATCAACCTAAAAATCTTTCCTTCCACTCTCGGAAAACTCATTATTCTAAAGCCCTCTCCATGGCCTCATATATCTCTTTACCTTGAGCACGAAGGTTGAGTACTATTAGGTAGTCGTCTTTAATACCCTTTCAACCACATATCCGAACGTGCACTATACTAAAGAGTACCCGTAAACTCCATTTTTCTCCTGGTGTGAGGAAACTCAAAACATGGAGTTGTCAAATCCCTTAAAGAATGGAACAACCCTCTCACTAATCTAAAGCCCACTGTGAGTGGCATGAGCACCCGCTTCGCTGTCTCTCGTCTCGCTCAAAACTCGATAAAATTATATATAAGCCTGTGAAGGGATTTATATAATAGACCCGATGGTAACCCGTGGTGGATCTTGTTTTAAAAAATGACTCGAGGGCTTTCTTCCTCAAGGGTTATTAATCTCGGAAGTAAAATATGTGTAGATGACCCGTGTTAGTTGAGGTCCGATAAAATGTCCCCTTAACACGTCTTACAATTTACAAATCAATTCAACGGTAGATTACAATGATAAAATTGAGAAGAGTACTAACGGACCTGTGTTCCGAGCTCCAAGAATGTCTACATATCTACATAGGAACCCACTGCTATGTAAAATACTAACGTCTATATATGATATATGTTTGTTGTGCGTGTTCACATCATCAATACATTATAATAAAGAAAACAATGCTAACAAACCTACAATTAAACATCTAGCACATAAATCGAGACATAATAAGGAAAATGTCTAATAAATAAATAACTAGACTCATGGATAGATAGATAAATAATAAATCCATTAAAATAAATAATATCTTAATGTAAAATAATAATATAAATATATTATATAAATACACTACTAAACATGAGTGAATATCAACATATGCTCGTCTTAGTAATCATATAAATAATTAAATAAATAATAATTTGATAAATAGATAAATATACAAACAAATATTTAATATTAATTAATTATAAATAATAATAGCACGGTTATCTAATATATGAATACATAATTAATAACATATACACAAACAGACAAGTTGATAAATAAATAAATAAATAAATAAAATTTAGTAAACATGAATAAGAATACAATTATTAAGTAAATATATCATTAATAATAATGAATAATCATATAAACATACATTATAATCAATATCACACTTAACCCGGGTCATTTAATCAACCAGTTTTCTGGATTAATAACCCGAGGATGAGATCCCTCGAGTATATTTTCGAAAAAATAAAATCCACTACAAGTTGCCTTCCGGTCTAGTATATAATTGCCTTCCCAAGCCTATATATATAATTTTATTGAGTTTTTAGTGAGATGAGAGAAGGGGAAAATCTATTCGCATGTACCATGAGTGGGCAGGTGCATGTGCTAGTCAAAGCAAGCTTTGGATTAGTGAGAGGGTTGTTCCATTCCCGAGGGATCCTGACAACTCCACATTTGAGTTCCGCACACATAATAAGGAAAATGTCTAATAAATAAATAACTAGACTCATGGATAGATAGATAAATAATAAATCCATGAAAATAAATAATATCTTAATGTAAAATAATAATATAAATATATTATATAAATACACTACTAAACATGAGTGAATATCAACATATGCTCGTCTTAGTAATCATATAAATAATTAAATAAATAATAATTTGATAAATAGATAAATATACAAACAAATATTTAATATTAATTAATTATAAATAATAATAGCACGGTTATCTAATATATGAATACATAATTAATAACATATACACAAACAGACAAGTTGATAAATAAATAAATAAATAAATAAAATTTAGTAAACATGAATAAGAATACAATTATTAAGTAAATATATCATTAATAATAATGAATAATCATATAAACATACATTATAATCAATAAATATACAAATAACAAGAAATGAATAATAATAAATATATAAATATATAACTAAATAAAAGAAATAATAAATAATGAAAAATATACTAAATAATGTGAATATGCATCTAAACTAATATAAGGGTTCTCGAATTACCAAAATAGGTCGAAGAATGGCTTAAAACGAGATGAAAATGTGTGAAAATGGTGTACCAAGCTAACTTGGGGAGTCGATCGAGTAAAGTCGAGTCAACTCAGGCGAGTCAAGGAATAGGGTTGCTTGGCTGGACTCAGTGTTGGGCTGGGTAGCTAGACACGATGCGGACTCGGGCAAACTAGTGAACTCAAGTAAACGGACACCACAATTGCTAGTCACTAGAAAATGCTACCGCCGGGGTGCCATGGGTTGACACTAGTCTCAATCAAAAGCCCAAGGTGGTGGTGACAGACGAGGTCCGACCGGCTTATAACCGAAAAAACAAGGAAATTGCCACTGGGTGAGGCGACATCTTCGGCAGCAATCGCGACCATGGCAGTGGTCATGGGCGGTCACAAAATGAAGCTCTAAGTGAGGGGAAGCTATCTAGGTAGTCTGATCAGCCAGAGGGGGTTTGTCGGTGCCAAAAAATGGCTAGAAAGATGGCGGCGGCAGTGGAATACAGCCATACAAAAACCATCGACGACGACTACTGCAATGGCATTAGTGGTGCCAAGACTGATGTGGACAGCTCTAATCTTGCCACCTAGCACGATCTTAACGTCTCACAACTAGTGGGCCTAGTGGAGTCAACTTAGGGTATATATATATATATATAGACAAAAAGCTTAGTTCGAGACTGTCCATAGTTAAAACTAACTTGAGGCCTAAAAATGACTCTATAGATAGGAATCGAGACAATAAGGTTAAATAAACATTAAAACCCTATTCTCAATTGGGCAAAAATTTGCCACTCAAATCAAGCTTGGCCCACAGGGACAATCCAGAAATCTAAAATCCCTAAAATTGATGTAAATAATATACTTAAAAATTTCAAACAGATAATAAACATTGTAATGGTCTAAATTTATATCTAAAACCATAACTAGCACATACAAATAAGTTTGTATACTTTAGATACACTATATGTTGGGCGTATTCAACTTCAATAAAGTACTCATACCACCATATGAGCCTCATATTTATGGTTTAAAAATTAGTGTGGCTCACATATTTATGGTTTAAAAATTAGTGTGGCTCAAACTCTTTCGCATTGATTCGATACTAGCCCTATCCCGGCAAAACATTAATCAAGTAAAACCCTAACCGGTTTTACACCTCATATGGGACCTCATGTGGGAGTTGTAATTATTCCCGTTGAAACCACTTCCATGAAAGCTCCTTCTGAAGACTGCCTCCTTCAAGGTGGCGATCAACATCTTAGCTAGGGATTGGCGACAAGAAGTGCCAAGCTGTATAGATTGTGCCTTGGTTTGTTTTGGCCAAAAAGCTTCACGAGTGATGACATGCTTGTTCTTTGATCGGTTGAAGCTGCTATAGACGATAGGCAGGGGACCATGGGCGATAAGCGTGGGTTTTTTTATGAAAGATAAAAATGATGAATGGTAAAAAAGGTAAAGATGAAAAAAATAAAGTTAATGTACTCAATTACACCTTGGTTTTTGTGCGGGACTATGGACCAATGACCTTGGTTCTTGTGGTGCGTTCGTGGTGTCATTTGTAGGAGATTTTTTGGAGTTAATATACCTAATTACACCAACCTACCTAATTGCAGTATTCACCTTTTTTACTAAAGTTTAATTACACCTATCGACCTACTTGCCTACCTCAGAAGTATTAAATGTTTTTAATAAAGTTCAATTACATGTACCTACTTACTTGCCTACCCAAGAATATTAAACTTTTTTTAGTAAAGTT
>JAURVB010009990.1:0-27115 GCA_033002965.1 Piper betle | reverse complement strand
CCATAGCAGGTAACATGAATGTTATATTATGAAAAGGGTAATGATATTTTTGAAGGAGATTTATTATAATTCCTAGAAAATGTGATAATTACGGAAATAACAACATCAAATCACTAAGATCTATCAAAAACATATCTAGAAAATATCATTAGCATATAAAAATACAAATGGTGCTTATTAATAATGCAGGTTTTGGGGGATGACTAGTTTTCTTATGTAGGGGATGTAAATGATCATTTAATAGATGCGAGTATTTTTTCACATAAGAGTTTATAAGGTTTTTTTTAAAAGAAAAGACACAGTGTGTGTCGAATCTGTCTTTTAAATTCCTTCATTATTTATTTTTATAAAGATAGGTAGAAAGATTAAACATTTTTAACGTCAAATAATATATTTAAGAAAAATAATATAAATCGAGTAAGCGCGGGGCGATATTTTGAATTCACGGTTCACCCCAATGACGCATACAACCGCAACGACCAAAGGCATACATAGAAGCCAGTCGCGATATGCATGAATCCCAACAGATTCTCTTCGAGAATCAAACTAACGGGGAACCTAACGAAGTAAATAGTCTTCATTACGATTAATAGAGATGAAACAACGTGTTTTCATCAAGACTTTGCGTTAAAAATACGTCCGGAGGGATCCTCCTGGACACATGAATATAACAATCGCACTTAAAATTAAAAACATCGAAACAGAACAGATATTTCAGAAACACTAATTAAGACATTTCTCACGCATATTCTAAATCATAATAATCGCACATCTCTAAGCTCAGAATACAAGTAAAATAGTAACTTTTACTTCCCAAACATTTCACAACCAGATACATTAAAACCACATCAGTAAAATTGCAACAAACGACACACGATTCCCACGTCAGTGATACCAGTAATTAAAACATCTCACACACAAAGTTGGTGCTTATTGCAAATCATAATAAATACGCCCAACCAGACACTTTAGAGACAGAAACTGAAGCAGGACACAAGACTCCGAACGAGGGCAAGCCTAGCCATTGAACCTCTCAACAGTTTATCGTCAGCCCACAACCTTTCTTGAATAGCTTCTTACGGATTGTAGCTCATGAGATCGACAAAGAATATCAGACCTGGGATCATGCCGTCCCCCTCCTGCTTTCAAGGGCAGTGGCGGAGGTGGTGACGATGACAACTTCGTCACTGGCAGCAGTCTTCCTTGTTTAATGCTCAAGTGCGCCATCCTTTCTGCAGCACTCTTGACTGCAGAATTTTTACTCCCGTCATTGGATGCTAAACAAAAGCAAGGAAAGAGAGGATCGGTAATTAAATGCTGAAACAAAACCTAGACAAAACTATTCCAGCCCATCCCAGCCATAGTATTAAATACAAGCCAAACACACTAAACAGATGAAACATTCAAAATGAAGCTAGTACCTAAATTGTTTCTCAATGGTGGCCGGTATCGTGATTGCTGCTTGGCACAGCTTGAACTATCCTGATTATTTGCACCCTATGAAAAACCATATTCAGTAAAATGCTGATAATAAGCATTAAGCTTATTAAACAACAGTGATCGTGTCCATAAATAATAATGCCCTAATCTTGTGTCAAAAAATAAGTGTAAAACCTACAACTCCCACCTGATGAGTCATCTCAAGCTTTCTTTGAACACCAGAGTTAAATGGTCTACTTGTCCTTCCTGAAGCAAAGTTACTTACAGGCTTCGAGTTTGATATGGTCCAAGCACCTTTCCTAAAACCATTCTGCTCCAGTGAACCAATCATTCCAGCTGAAAAATTTCAAAAAAAAATTCTCAGTACAAAGGAGGCAACATGTAAGAGTAGAATTCAGAAACTCGAGAACACCAAAAAAAATGACACCTACCAGATGGTGGTGTTCTTGGGACCGCTGGTCTCATACGAAGTGCTGGGGGTATGTAGTAACTAGCCTGCCACCCAATAACAAAAACGAGGGCTACATAAGACAAATTTAAGCAAGTAACACACATGTCAAGAAGATAAATGCCACTTATATAAACACCTCGAAAAAGGAATGTTGCAGAGCCTCAGCTGCCGTAGGCCTCTTTCTAGGATCCCACGAACAAAGTAACTGAGATATAATCAAATTACAAGCAAGTTAAGATCAAGCATTGAGAGGGTTTGTTTAATTATTACAATGCAAAAAGTGTTGAAAGTTTAAGGGTGAACCTAAAAAGCAATTTTACAAAACTAAGTTCTACATTACACTTTTCTACCTGCAGTAAAAATTATTAACCAACTTTATTTATCTGATACATACAGATATGAGATTGATGGCATCATCACTTGCTGATGGTATGAGTGTTGACAGATGAACACTTCCAACCTGCAAGAAGCGAATATTTCATTAGATGTAGTATACATTTCTAAAGAGTACGAATTCTTGAACCTAATAGAATCTTGAACTGTTCTCTTAATGCTCTTTGCAGAGGAAAGGGAAAAAAAGTGTGAAACAAGAAGAGAGCTATATAACCTGTGGAAACTGGTATTTAATGGCATTGGCAAGTTGTAGACCTTCCGGCCATGTCTGTGAACTTGGGGTACCAATCACATTGCATATCTTGTATATTTCATCTACTTCGCTGAGCGTGGATAAAAGACATATTAGCTACACATGCATTTGACACAAAACCACTATATATACAAACATAATTACAGTGCTGAACACAACCTTGATCCAGGAAATAGGGGTCGAAGAGTAAATAATTCAGCAATAATTGCACCCATGGCCCACATATCTGCAAGAAAACAGTAGCTAACACTGTTACTAATGAACTTTACACAATTCAATGCATAACAACTGGGCGGCCTTGTCAACTTCTTACCCACAGCAGAGTCATATACAGAAGACTGGAGTAAAACTTCAGGAGCACGATACCTGATACACACAAAACAGGAGGAATTTGACAAAATGTATACATGCCCTAAAAAGGAAAAGAGAGAAAAAAATAGTCTCAATAGACTAGTCCTTTAACACTAACCAGCGAGTTGAGACATATTCTGTATATGGTGGGCTTGAACTAACTTCTCGTGCAAGGCCAAAATCAGCAATCTTGATTATATCCTTTGTCACCAACAGATTCTCTGTAAAGCAAAAACCGGGAATTAATACCTTTATTTTAAAACAAGAAAACTTAGCAAATGTTAATATGTTATGAACTTCAACGTTATAAATGTAAATGCCACCTAAAGCACATTCATTTACCAGGTTTCAGGTCACGATGAAAATATCCCCTTTGGTGCATGTAGGCAATAGCGTGGAACACTTGAAAGCACCAATTTCTAACTTCTGCTTCAGAGAATAGCCTGGATCGGTCTTTAATTAACTGGTAAAGATTGCACTCCTGCATGACATGGAATTTGGCAGAATTGAATGCAAATAAGATAACTGCTATATGATTACAAAATTCACACACAATAAAACACCTCTTCATAGCAGGTAACAAAATTCCACTTACCATATACTCAAATACAAAATATAGAATATCTTTTTCTCTAATAACCTCCTTGAGCTTGATAATGTTAGGATGGTTCATTTTTCTCAGGGACTGAAAAGAGAAGAATTAGAGAAGAAGAGAATTAGACATTGCACAAGGCTACATGGTAACATGTAGCTAACATCTCAATCAACAGAAACGTACCTTCACTTCCCTCAGATTTATGCACTCTTCCCATGAATAATACTTCTTCTTCATTTTCTTAATTGCAACCTGAAAATTTATAACATAATGAACATGAAACAAAAATTAATTGAAAGCAGAAATAGAAAAACCAATGACCAAAAATAATAATAATAATAATAATAATAATCATAATAATAATAATAAGCAAGAAACTGTGATAACTAACAACTAGACACTTACAATTTCTCCAGACTGCTTATTAATGGCTCGCCAGACACTCCCAAACGTACCATCACCAACTTCCTTAATCACCCGATACCTGCACATGTATAACATAATCGTCTCAAGTACTTAAACAAGTAAAAAGCGACAGCAATGCCAGGGACAAGTAAACAGCTTACCTATCCATCGTCCTTAACCAATCACTTCAACAAGCAATAAACAATTTCCCTTCCAGAAACGAAGAGTTATGAGCTTTTTCTATGACTTAATAGTAGAAAAAGGTATTCGTATTATAAGCTATAGAATAAAGAAAGTTTTCAGCTGAGTCCCCCATTAGATTTGAGCCATCACAAAAGAACAGCTAATATCAAGAGGGGAAGGCTCTGAAGCCTTATGTAGGATTCACTTCCAAAGGAGAGAAGACATGTACTTAATGCATGAAGCTGCCACACATTTTCAAATCATATTCCTCAGTTTATGACAAGTGGAATTCAATTGGAGCATAAAGAGTTTGGTATCCATTGCATAGAGCTGAAAAATAAAGATTGCACTGGCACTGGTAACAACTTGCTTTTGAGACAGCGCTAGAATTCCTAAATGACGCGATTCCCTTCTGCATACCCTTATCCTAGCTCCATCAACGTCAAAGTATAGGTCACAGATCAACCTAAAGGGTCCAGCATCAGTAGGAAAGGAAATTCATAGTCCAAGTAATGCGGAGAGTTCTCTAGAAAAGACCTCAACCTGGGAGCATGGGAGCAAACGAACAAACCAAAAAGGAAAATTAGCAATTGTAATTGAGCACAACCAACCCAAAGCATGGATGCATGCAACTAGAAAAACACAAAATATACTAACTTAAATTCTTTCCCGCGCCCAGACACATTTCAGACCAGACAGTGATACAACCCAACTTTTGTTCCGGAGAAGAAGTCCTGCAAAACTTACGCATCATAAAGAACTAGAAGAAACAGAAGCATTTCAAGCTTTAGAACATGAAGAGACACTAACCTGCCAGAGGGAAACCTCCGACCAGATCCAATACTAAAAGAAATCCGCATTAGGCTTTCCTCGACGACAAAGCAAGGGAAATGCGCGATCAAGTTGAATTGACGAAGGAAACAAGGAATTGACCGAGAATAAGAAACTGCCAGTCAAGAATTTCCTGGAAAGATAAGAACCGTGGCTGGTTGCAGTATGACAAACCGCAGACTTGCTCCATGTCTTGGGTACAGCAGCTACACCCTTGATGAAGGGATTTGAACAAAATTAGTACAGCAAATAATCAAATTTCTAATCAAGAACAGGATCAACCGTACTTGTAAACATATCAAATGGCAACCAGAGAGCCATACCAAATAAGTCATACAATTCTAATACAACAATCCTAATACCATATTTCTATCCAGCAAAAAATTAATAGCACACCACAGTAGCAATCCATTTAAAATAATTTTTTTAAAAAAAATTATTGAGATGTTCCAATTATAGGTGATTTAGAAAAAAATTAAAAATATCTACACCAAAAGATTAAAATTAATCCACAAACCCAACCAAAAAAAATTAAAATTAAATACGCATAAGAGAATAAACAAACCCAGTCAAACCCTGAGTTGGAAGATCAGTCCGAGACAGACAAACAAAAAAATCGATCCCCCAAAAATCAAAATCAGGATCCTAAGGCATCCATCCATCCATCAGATAAATTCACAACAAAAAATCAAAAACAAAACAAGTGCCTGAATTAGGGCCAGATCTTAGGTCAAATCGGAGCAAACAACAAAGGCGTGGATCAGATCTGATGAAAATGGCCAACAACAAGAAGAAACCCTAAACCAAATCAAAAGGGTAAGGAAAGAGAGAGAGAAGAGAGAGAAGAGAGAGAGAGAGAGAGAGAGAGAGAGAGAGGAACAAACCGGTATGCCGAGAGGCATAAGCGGAGGAGGCGGCGTCGCAGAAAAAGAAGGGTTTGGGCCGAACGACGACTCCACACCTTCCACCCCTCCACCCTTCCTACCCACCTTTCTCTTTTCGTCCCTCCTCCTCTTCTTTCTCCTCTGTTTGTTGTTGTAGCAGTGGTGGTGGTTGTTTTGTCGTTACCAAAATTACACAACCATCTTCACCATCCACTGGGCGGACGCATTTGCCCCCACGAGCCAAGTATATTCTCTCTGCATCATTTTCTTTTCTACTTCCGCCCCCCACTTTTCTTTCCATTTTCAGTTTTCACCCACCCATCCAACATGTGTTAGTAGTTTTTGTCATAATAGTTGCATGTATAATATGCGTTTTATACCATCTCGTTTACAACATTTAATTGTGTTTTATTAATTGACTTAATTATTAAATAAATTGATTTTGTCAATTATAATTATCATGTGTGAGTTAATGTTTGCTTGCTTTAGGAATAGTGTTGACAAGCATTTATTAGAGATTTTTACCGAAGAAAGGAGCATAGTTTTTTTATATTATTGTATATTAGGGGTGGAAGAATTGGAGACAATTATTAAAAAAGAGAAATTTTAAATTTAATGACAAAAGTGTCGTCAAATTGGTTTTGTAATAAATTACAAATAGCTTTTTACATGATAGAAAAAAGAGGATTTTTTGATGTTACCTTGTGGTTAAAAAATCAAAACTAATTACTAAAAAAATAAGAATTTTTTAATAATAAAATTGCCCTTCTAATTTTAATAATATATATATATATATAATATATACTTGCCCACTAACCACCATAATAAACATGAGGTGGTCGCTATTAAGTCCTGACGCTAGGGACAGCCATGTCACCAATAGCCAAGGGCTGCCACCTTTGGGTCTGTCCTAGGGGCAACAAAACTCGGCTATTTTTAAATGATCTAATATTTTTTAAAAAATATTAAATAATCTTTAAAATAGTAATTTAGATAATTTATATTTTTCTAATAATTAACCATAATTATCCCACATCATTTAATATATCAAAAAAATCATCCTTCACTTTCCATGATATAAAAAGATTTTGGTTGATTCCCCGTTAGTTGCCAAGAGTGAGTCAAAATCGAAGAGAGAGGATGCGTTGCGTAGAGAAGACAAGTTGGTGAGTCTGTCCTGGTTTGGCGAGCAAGGGCCGTGGAGCCACCTGCAATGCATGTGGGCAGGGCAGAAGCGGAGGCATCCAAACATCCAATATGCGGTTCTCCTTTTTTAAAAAATAAAAAAATCTTTGAACCTATCCAACCCATTCAGCATCAAAGCATCATCAAAACGACATATTTGGATATGCTTTGAAAAAAGATGGATAAACACCGAACTATACTTTTCTCGTTCTTGGGTTGTTTATCTTCTAAAATAAAATAATAAGTTATGGGCTGTCAATGATTCCATGCTTAGATATCATCATATTAATAAAGTAATAAAATTTGATACCCCTGCTTGTTGTACATGCCGTCATACTAGCTAGAGATCCCGATTATTATTATGACCGTCTTCTCCGACGATAACTTTGAAACTAGCGAAAAATATTCAATGGGACGGCGGATGGTGCTGGGATGTTGATTATTTCTTTAAGGAGGTTGAATTAGGTAAAGTGGCGGTGTCTTTCCTCCACTTTAATTTAATTATGAGGTTCAATAATTCGATCAATGCCACTTTATTATCCAACTATTCTGATCGCTAATAACTCAATTATATTGGCTGACCTTAATCACAACATCAGCGACTTGGAATATTCAAGTCGCTAGTAGAAGTTTAATTTTAAAAGAAAATTTTTATGATTAAAGGGTTGTTTAATAAATTATTTACAATTTTAATTTAAAGACCCGAAACTTAAACTTGACTTATCATGTCACAAAGAGTGGAGTTAAAATTTTAATTATGTAATAAATAGTTCTATGAAATTAGTATATATTATTTTTTTGACACGTGATATTGATAAATATATAATTTAGAATATTTAAAAATATTGATTTAATTAATCCAAAATATATATATATTTTATAACTTTTATAATTTTGTTAAGAGAGCTAATTGTAAAATTGAAATCATCCACGGAGTTTGACTCGACAAGCTACATGGTGGGGTTGACTTTAATTGTTTTTATAATTAAAATAGTTTTAAAATTATGCTTATAAAATTATATGATATTCATAATTCACAAATATTTCTTCTTATAATGATTTCACTTCCTTAGGTTTAGATTATAAATTATTTTCTAGTCTAGCAGAACGTAAATTAGGTTTAGCCGCTCTCACCAGGCAATAAATATAGAGGCCCTAGGCCAAGTTGGCCAAATCAGGTCGTCCACAATAGGCAGCGACCACAATTTGGCCACAGCCAATCAAGGGCGACTACATCCGATCACCCTTGTTGCCTAGGCAGCCAAATGTGGCCGTTCTTGATAGACTATGGCCAAATCGACCTATTAGGATGGACCCGATCTCTACACAACGCCACCATATATTTTTGGAAGAAAAAAGATAATTCCCTTCCCAAACCTAACTTGGGTACCTCTCTCCAAAAAGAAAAAATAATAAACATTGGTGGTTAAGTCATTAACCAAAACACTCTTAAATCATAAATATCATACAAAATACTCTTGAATCATTAATATTATATATACATTACTCTTTAATTATAAATTATTTTCAACTTAATAAACTTTTTTTCCAAAAAAAATGACAACGCAACCTCGTAAACTTAGAAGATCTGGCACAAGTAGGGGGAAAAGATCGCACATGGCTAACTCACCAAATTTACCTTCAGGAGAATACCGCAACAAGAAATTGTTAGTTTCTGATTCATCAAATTGCTCATATAAGACTGCTTTTTTGAACACCAATAATTGATAAACTATAAACTTACTATTTTATCATTCATTACAGTTGCTTTTGCTTGTGAATATTAAAGAATAACTAATACAAAGCATATACCAAAAGGAAAATAACGCCATTAATCTTATCATGAGTCTCACTCCTCGTTCGGGGCTTGCTCTAGCCGTAAAGAATATTTATATACCAGAGAAGAAATCCAACCAACCAACCGTGCAGAGGTCACCACAGTTGAGATTTTTAAAGAAGAGATCTGAGATCCTTTTGAGTAAAGGAAATGCAACGAATAACCAATCCTTCCCATATATGCCGCCGGAAAAAAATGGTGATAGCTATCAACTATAACTACCTCAGAAGATTATCAATCTGTTGCAACTTTTTTCATTTCTTTTGTCCACTGTCATTGGCTCTTGCCTGAGTACCAAAGTTTCTTCTGACAGATCAAAATTTTCTCCTTCTCCACACCATATTCTGTATTCTTTTTCTGGCAGTTCCATCTCAACCCCTTACTAAGGGTCGATATGGAACTCAGTAAATAGTTGGATTCTCGAATTATAACATAACCGTTAGGGCGGAGAATCCGATCCATTTCTAAAAGCACATACTTCATTTCACACCTGCCGCATGTATGAGTGCTACGTTAGTGTCAAACTCCCATATCAAATAGTAAGAATACAAAAATGCACGAGAATATGTTTAACAAGTGATATGATAATCCAAGGAATTTGACATAAATACATCAGCAGATTTCATCTTGTTCTCTTATGGACCCCAGGCTGTTATTTGGCGGAATCATATTCATTTCCTTGCTGGTTGGGACCTGTTTTCTACTTTTTCACATGATCACTTATCTTTTTAAAAAAGAGAAGCAAATATTTGACATGAATCCCTCAATTTCTTATTTTATCACAGAAGCACCTTTAAATAAAAGGCAAAAAGATCCATGACATTGTCCCAAAATAAATAGTCATTTAGCTCAGGTTATCACAAGCACCACGAGAAAAAGAAACGCTGAAAGTTCCCAAAGTTTATTTTCAGTTGGAAGGAAACAAATAAGGAAGTATGTTTTACCTTTGACTTTCAGCTGTAAAAAGGCCATCCAGGTGTAGGAGATCATAAGTTCTTGGGTAAGTTGAGAATGCCTCGCACCTACAACAGAATAGTGACCGAATAAGCACAGTATCAGACATCAGAATTATTTATAGACATATCAAACGTGTGTTGTTCGTCAAAATATGCATTCAATTACCAGTCATGGACGGTGCCAATCAGTCCTCTATCATAAACCACACCCAAGGAGTTTGGACCGTCTGAAGAGACCACATTCATGACCCAAACAGGATCATCAACAAGGGCAGCCGCTAATCCACCATATAGTGTATTCATATCCATAACATTCCGTATCTTATCAGTACCAAGTGCAGGCAACAAGGTCTTGTAGTGCTTTACCCTGGCCTTCCATTTGCTGTCATCGTGTTTGAATGAACTGCTGCTGCCACCAGGAATCACTGAGACACGATTTGGTGTAACATGGAGGCGCTCAGGCCATTTTGGAGTATACTTAAGTGATGTCTTTTTCAAATTTTCATTTGGAACATTGAGACAGGAGCGCATAGGTGTATACCATGCCGCATCTGCTTCAGTTGAGTCGTCACACTTTGGAGGATAGGCATCTGCGGGACGCTTATCATAACAACTATTGTCTGCAGCCTTCTGCCAAACAGCAATATCATCTTTCTGCGTGTACAATTTGAAGCACATGCCAGATAGCAATTTCTGCAAATCATTATAATCCTTTTTCTGTTCCTCAATGGTGGTGTTCCAACCTTTCCAGCGATTTTCATAATTAACAGGTGGACCAGAAAGGACCCAGAAGCCTCCTGGGCGAAGGATTCTGTGAATTTCAATCAGGTAAATCCCACCTGGAAAGGAAGGGAACACAACAATTAAATTCACACTCGTATACTTCCAAACACACAGTGATGAAAGAACGAACAAATTTCTACCAAATTCTGTCCACGGAATAAGGCATCTGGAGCAGTGAGCCATGTCAAACGAGTTAGAGGGAAATGGAAGCCGCTGTGTTGAAATGACACCCAAGATGGCAGGAATTCCACGCTCCAGTGCAAACTGAACTTGAGCCTCGTGGTTGTCTCTAGGTGCAAGAGACATTGTCAACATCCCTCGGTCCAGCAAATCTCCTCCCCAACTAGCTACCTGAAATACAATGTACAAGCCAATTTTAGCGTTTCGGGAAAGCAATGGAGAAGAACATCACATTACATCATGTAATATGAACATGGAAAGTGCACATATATAGAAATAAACAACAAATCATAAATGGGTCCATTCAACAAAACATAATAAATAAATAAAATAAACAGGTGACTTGAAAATTAAACAGGAATTATGAATGAAGCTCACTTTGATGGAGCAGTTCCAATGCACTAGGTAATATAATAGATGATAAAAAAATATTTGAACGAGACCAATGTCAAATTCTTTCTTTTCTTTTTTTATAATTGTGCTATCTAACATGAGTGGCATTTTTCAGCACAAGCAAACACCATCAAATCCAGAATGATGCTTGAGACCACAAATAATGTAACTCACCCCACATCCGGTATCAATGGCAGTTCGGATGGTCCCGTCTTTCATTCCAGGAATCAGATCTGTCATTCCATCCACATATGCACTCACCCCTCTCGGGAACATTGTGCCTCCACCTGGAAAGAGGAACTTCTCGCCTTCTTTTCGCAGCCAATTTTGGTTCGATTTTTTCTTATTAATCCAATCATAAGGCACGTTTCTGACACATTCACAGATGGGGAAGAGAACAACCAAGTAAGCTTCCAAATAACGTCAGGAACGATTGAATCACATATTTCCAAAAATATTAAAATATCAAAGAGACAGATAAATGTAATACCTATACCAACATTCGTCCTTGCTCTTTGGCCACTTGATCGGTGACTTATAGCCATCAGGTGGCGGAACTAAGCATTCTTTTCTCTCAAAAATTGGAGGGCAATGGCGTTCCAACAAGGTGAGCCGGTAGTAGCCGTACTTCCTCCACCTCTGAAACAAAGCAAAATAGACACAAAAATGAGCCAGACACCCCACTTGGACTAACATAACAATACACAACACTGATCGAGTTAATAAGCATAAAAGATTTTATTTTCTTTTTGTTCCACCTTAACCCACAATTGGGGTTAGGGACATTCAATCCTATTATGCAATTCCACTCCTTGTACACCACCATATCAAAGCTCAAATCGAATAGTGAAAGTCCATAACACCTAGCTTTCTAGCTATGAACAATTCACATTACCCTCGGATCTGTGCAAGGTGTGAAGTCTTGGTACTCCTTGCCGCATTCGGGAAACAAGGCGGGTTTCATCTGGAGCAGCAATGGATGATGATTCCTTGGGGGTGGAGTGAAGTGACATAGAGACATCCTTGATGATAACTCTGTTCCTGCCCGAGTAGAAAATACCACCCAGGTAGAAGGACAGCCCACAAAGGCCGATGAACATGAAGGACAAGGTGAGCAGCCGAGATCTCTTCTCAGCATAGGCAGCCGATTTGGAGTCCTTACTCTTGAGTTTGTCCGACATCGTAGCCTGCGAAAGAGATTGCATAAAAATGACTCCAATCACATAAACGAATTGGTAAGCGGAATCAGATTGTTATGAAACAACATAAGAATAATGCACGCTTTCTTCGATAAACAAGATGTCAATTCATCGGTTTCGTTATACGAATGCTACAAAGATAGTAGAGATCTTACTAGGGAACGTGAACATGCCACAAAAATATTCGAAAGTTGCAAGATCCAAAAAAGTTGGTCTAGATCAGATAGCCGATTATCACATTCAATCCACAAATGCTCTCAAATGCGAAATGTGACGATAGAACCAGATCTAAGCAGTGAGATACACACACATATTAAAACAAAAGGCTCAAGCACACAAAACACAAACCACGCACATCAAAAACAATTACCTCCAACTCG
The DNA here is from genome assembly GCA_033002965.1 of Piper betle. Lineage (NCBI taxonomy): Eukaryota > Viridiplantae > Streptophyta > Magnoliopsida > Piperales > Piperaceae > Piper > Piper betle. Next base: position 14,416 of record JAURVB010009990.1, on the reverse strand, counting down.
AAGAAACACATTCACAACAATCTGTCATTTCTTCATAGATGTGAAACAAGAAAAACAAACAAAAAATCATTTCCAAAAAAGCAAAGAAAACAACTCAAAAACGCAAAAAGCAAGATTATACAAACTCTACGGAGGTAGAGCGAGCACAGTGGACGCACAATTCGAGTTGTCAACACTACAACGATGGGCACAAGCAATCAAAAGGGGAGTACCGGATGATGGTCACGGCCGAAAAAGGCGCCGAGCGACCTTGGTAGATTTGGGAGGCCTTGGCAGTTTTCTTGAAGTTTTGTTCGAACTCAACAACAACAACAACCAGAGGAGAGAATTACAGTGAGGAAGAGTGAGGGTGGTGAGCGTAGTAATTCGGCTTGCTCGGAGCCTTTGCCGTCCCCTTTGGGAAGTGGTCTCTGAGAAGTGACAACCACAATCGGGAAAGCCCAAAATGACGCGCTTCCTTAAATAGGTCCCCGCTTCTCATGCCCCCTTCCCCCGCTGGCCTCCTTCTGTTCCCCGCTCATTTTCCCTTCACCCTCGTGATCCCATGTATCTCTGGTACGAGCTCTGTTTTTTCTTCCGTTTTCTTACGCCCGTCGACTCCAACTAGTAATTGAATGATCAAGCTAGACTACGATTTTAATTTAAATATTTGTGACCGTACTGTTGTTATTGATATTTTTAAAGTTAATACTTAGTTTAAGTTTTAAAATGATCAGCTCTAACATATATTGGCTTTCGGGGTTGAACTTTCTCGTAATAACATACCATTTATTGATTTGGTCGAATATTTATGAAAACAGTGGTTTAAATTTTTTTCATACAAGTTAATACGAGAAAAATAAAAAAATTGAGAGGTAGAATGATTGATTAAATAAAGTGCTATTTTTTGTGAAAAAATAATTGTGTTTTATGAATGAAGTGAGGATTAAAGAAACAAATATAAAATTTTAACGGGATCAACCACCAGAAATTTTATATCGTTGATGGATGACCTTTTGTTCGAGAATAATTGGATCGGACATAGACAATGTTTGCTTGAGGTCTGACTGACTTACGCAATTTTTATTTTTCTCATCTAATTTTTTTGTTTTCAATTTAATTTAATTTCACCAGCCAAAAAGAAAAACCAAGAGAAGAGGTTACTTATAAAATACATGCCATTTGGGGGTGGGTGTTTTTTCCTCGTAGTCATGTTAAAAGCTAATGACGTATTTTAAAAGATAATTAAAAATCTTAATTATTTGAATTAATTATTTCACATACAAATCCCATAACTACTAGAAAACTACTCAATTTCAACACTCGAAAATATTATTAATTAACTCACCCCAAAAACGCAACAAAGAGTAAAAAAGTTTTGGATGGGTGTATGTTATTAGCAACCGAACAAATCAATTAACTGCATGATTCTGACGTGGGGGAAGGAAACAAAGAAAGGGGAGCGGTGGATTTATTAGTAGGAGAGTGTCGGTAGGGGGAATCCAAACCACGCGGTTTGATTGATCCTCTATTTTTCGAGGCTTTTAGCTTCTCTAATTTGCAACCAGTTTGACTCTGTGGGCGCACCCTTGTCGACGTTTATTCCATGCTAAGGGTTTTCTTATATCAGAACGTAAGAAATGGTCCAGTTCAAGTGTTAGGAAAATGTTACACCGGAACAACATCGTCACCCTGCCAATTACGACTTTCTAAATACCATCAAACGTGTATGTATATATTCTTTAGCCTGCACCGACGGTTTGTGGAAGTGAGAACAGTAAAGGTCAAATGGGAATACATCACTCTCTCTTTATATATTCGGCTTCTTTCTTTCTATTGTCATTGCATGTTATAGGTAAAGATCAGTTTTGTTCGTCTTTTGTTCTTATTTGCAGGACCCAAAATGTAGGCTACCTCCTTCTCTACAAAATGAATTGGGCAGACAATACTCTTAATTGGACGAATGCTTCAATCAGATTTTTTCAGTCGGTCTTTTACTCTCTCTTCTCTCTCTTTTTGGCTGTGGTAAAAAAATCCGCTTGTACTAGCTAGCGCGTCTGCGCACAATTCCGACAAATCTTTACCCTATATGGTATAAACATACATACATGCCGATGAATTCCATAATATATATAAGACACTAATCAGGAAGTAGTTGTCTTCCCAAAGAGGGGTTGCTGCTATCTTGTTACCGTATTATTTTGTTAGAGTTGAAGATTCTTATTTTATACATGTAGAAATTTAAGTGTCTACGGCGATGGTACGGTATATATGCTCCTAATTGTTATTTAGTATCGTTATAATATATAAATAGCATGCTTTAATGGCCATACCCTTTTCTGTTGCCAACTTTTATCAACTTCTTTCCAATGCAAGAGAACAATCACGGCTATAAGTTACTTCATGATCTGCATGTTAGGTCATCTTCATAACGTACAGTTTTTCTTACTTCATGACAACTTCTATGTATGTCAATCACTCTCGTAGATCTTTCATTTGGGCTTAATCTATTTCGGCTTCTATGTATGGATGTATTTCATCGATTTGAAAGAGTAATGTTATATATTTAAAGCGGATTGGCGAGATCAGGAGAACACAATGCATGAGCAATACACGAGTTGGCATCGACTTTGATTGTATGGTCAACTGAGCAGGAAATTTCAGAAGTCTAAAATAACAAAGTACTTCTTTTTTAACCACTTAATCACTATGAATCACAAAAAATCCTTTTAAGTAATTTAGTAATTAAAATTGTTTTAAGGGTTATAATTTTTTTAGTGGACAATCTATATATATGATCTTATTTGTTAATCATAAAAGTAGTCAAAAATTGGATTAGTAAGGCGTTAGCCAGATGGAGACGAGCCTTTGTCGTGTACTTTATTCCTTGCTTGCTCGATGCCATCGATGCCCTATTGGTTGTAATTGACGTATCAGGGAGAAAGCCAGTAATCATAAAGAACAAAGAATAGTCGGAGACAAGACATGGGTCTCTTTCGCCTTATTTCCTTTCCTCGCTGTAACAACTGTTTTGTAGAGTGCTTTGGAAATGCAGAAAGCTGGTACCCACTTGCTTGATCTTATAGAGCGTTCCTTCATAACAAGATTAAAATTTCTGTCATTGTTCATTTAATTACTCGATCGTTAGAGACAAGATCTGCACAATAATGTTCGCAAGTTTCTACGTTAAAACATTTGAATGTTGGGTTTCCATAAAAAATATTCCCAGAGGTAAGGGGAAAAGTTGACAATGATTTCTGCGCTAGCTAGCTACTTTTTAAATCTTTACTATTAGCTCCCAAATACCATCTCACCAACCGCAAGGACCAGTCAGATGGTAATGCAGACTTTTATATATATACTGCGACATGCAGGTGAGCAAACTGTTGCCATCCTTGTGTCTAATCTGATCGCCGTCGTTTTTGCAGCAATACCTTGACGCATATGAACAGCTTCTGACGGGAATTGTCGACAACTATCACTCTATTATACCCATCAACATGTCGGTTGTCAATAGCCATAAATAAATGATAAAAATTTATGATTGAGAAACCACTATTCCAATTAGAAAAATGGCCCATGTAAAACCTTTCGTTACAAAAAATCACATATGCGACCAATCTGACCGCCCGCCTCGCCGGAGGCCAGATCAGCCACCTGTGATAAAAAAAAAATGAAAGAGCGTTTTTTTGCCAAAGTGGCTATTTCGACGGCGAGTGTAAAATTTTTTTTTCAACATTAGAACTGAACCCGTGGTCGGATCAGGCCAGTGGCTAAGGGCGGCACGCGACCTCCTCGAGGTTGGGGTGGGGAGGGGAATTTTTTTTTTATTAAGATTTAATTTTGGCCGTCCCCGGTCCCCAATGTAGTCATGGGCATGGGAACTATTCCTGTTCCATGACTGAGGTAATCGGCCCTCTAAATAAATAAAATAATATACGTCAATTACAAAATGTCAAAACATAAAATAGTTCAAAACTAGCTACTACCATGAAACTTCAAGACTAATTTCGAAAGATTGAAAAATAAAACAAAAAATCTAAGTAGGATAAGTGTTCTTCCAACGTGAGTGACAGATGGTGTCGGCATGCACAGTCTCCTAATTGGGTTGTGCAACTCTTTTATATTTTTGTCATTCAAGTCATGAGAAAGCATGCGTAATGCAGCCGGTGTTTGCCTTCTCCTTCATGCCATGTGCTACCATGTGATGATTAATTAGTCCCATCGGCCTTTTCTTGCCCCCCTTTCGATTATATCTCTACAATGGTTGATTATTTGTTGCCCCTTATTGGTAACGAGGTAAAAGTGGGCACCGGATCCAGCCTAACCCTAAAATATCAGGTTTTGGGTTTAAATATATGGATCTAGAAATTTGGGTTTCTATTAGTATTGTTTTATATCGAGTTTGACTTTGGGTTTCAAAGTATCTAATCTTACAAGGATCAAAACTAAAAAATTATTTAATTTTTGTTTTAAATTTTAATATTAATTTATATATTTTGATATATATATATATATATATCAATTATATTCTAAAATATATTATATTCTATTATAAATAAAAAAATTGTCCTAAAATATTCAAAATTTATCTATACTTATATAATATATATATATATATATATTTATTATAATCAATTCAAATTTGGTTTGGGGCTAGTTTTTAAACTAGGTTCAGGTGGTTCAAGTTGGTCTGGATATAAATCAAAGAAAAATATTTATACATAGTTTCGAGTTTAGATTTGAGATGGTATTGGATGGATTGGGTTCTTATAAAACCCGGACCGAACATGATGTTGAGAAAAAATCCCCATAAGATATAGAAAAATAATGTCTGAAAAATAAAATAAAATAAAACCAAAAGAGCAGATATTTAATATGGAAAACCCTTCTTTTCTGGAGAGTTAAAAATCATGGGACCACAAAGAATAATTCACTACTTCAACCAAAATTTTAATAATTAAATATTCTGTATAAGATTAAACTTGTGAATAATATATGTGAATAATATATTTCCTTCTTCTTATCTTTATATCCATTTTCTTTTATCTGTATATTTCTCTTGTCTTGGCCTATTTTTGAATGAGATAAATGAGATCCATATTTATAGAGATAGTTTGAGGCTCTTTATCTTCCATGGAATAACAAACAGTCACCTCTATTTATATTCCAAAATTCTTTTAATATTTCGAGTGTGACAATGAGTTACATATAATTAATATTTATAATAACAAATACTAACAATGTCCTACTTGGAGTCCTATTGAAATAATCCAGTCCAAATTATTCCTCCACTTGTTCGTTACATAAGTCCATCACCTGCATGTTAGTGTAAGTTTCCTTCGTTGCCTTCTACACAAGATGACACCCCATTATATATAACCTTCGTGTTTATCCACAATTCCGAGAAGATCTCATGCACGTCTCTAACAACCTACATCTGACATTGGCATCCTTATCTCCACACAGATGGGGCATATCTCCATGTCAATCATGCATATCTTCTGGAGTTAGTTGCAACCAACCTCCATCGTTAGCTAAGGATTGATCTTGATAACTATCAACATCATCATCATCCTTATCGGCAAATCCCCTCAAGCATATCCTTTCGCGCACGCTAGTTACATGGTCGAACCCTCCTGGTTCGAACCAACCAGTCTCGGCCAACATTCCCCTCTCTCGGCACTTCCAGTAAACTACATGCTCCAAATACTAGCATTGCGACACTGCTCGGCAACCCGACCCAAATACCGTAATCCCAGTAATTTGCTCAGTCACGTCCACGCATTCGTGCTCGCCCACGTAACGCTACGCTGCTCAACCTCGGTACGCCTGGTATTTATATCGATACGCTCGGTCCATCAACCTCGCTCTGCCGATATGCATGCGTTGCTACTCGGCCCGGTGTTTGGTCATCACACCCCTCGAACTCGCAATCTAGAACCCGTATGCCTCAGAGGTTTCCTCTTGCCGATATACCGACATGCTCGGTACAATTACCGATCATAATGTTGATACGCTCCATTGAGTATCGGTACTCTGCTCCTTCCAAATCTTAGAACTCGCTAGTACACCTCGGTCACCGGACACACTTCATGCACCACAGCTTGATCTTTGCTTGCAACTCTAACAAGGATTAACACTAGTAAGTTGTTTCTACTATTTGGATAGCACTGATTATCCGTCTTGGACGTGGGATGGCTAGGAACAACTCGCCAAACCTTAGCTCCCGGCTTGACCAACGGACTAGACCTGTAACAATGCACCCCCACTAATGAGACCCGATGTCCTCATCTGAGGTAAGTCCTCCACAACACTCTTGATCTTGCTCTCCAATTGCCACAAGTCTCTTTCCTTTTCCCAGCTAGCCTTGCTTCTTGGTTCCCTCTTTCTACTTGTTTTCGTAGAACCTCCCTTTTTGGTGGCAACTTCATTAACTCCCATATATGAATCTTCTCCAATGATGACATCTCATCCTTCATGACCAACTCCCACTTAAGATGAACTTTGTCACTCATGGTTTCATCATAAGACTTTGGCTCTCTTGCATTAGTATACAAACTCCATCCAATCCTTTGAAGTCCTCAGGCTGATGTGCCTATATTCCAAAATCCTTCCTACCTTTTCCCTAAATTATTGTTGGACAGTAGGAAGAGCTCCATTCGGACGAGCTCTTCTCAGATTGATCAAATCTTCATGGAAAGGTTCGAGAAAACTAACATGAAAAATTGAGTAAAGTTTGTACCATTGTACCTTCTCCACCTCACAAGGACCATCATACCTTTACATCAATACTCGATGCACCTCGTTACATCTGATTTTCTCCCAAATCAGTGGCATGAGCTTTAGCTTTACTTTGTCCCCCACGCTGAATGACAATGCCCTTGAGTCAGCATATCTCTTCATTCTGCTCATTGCCTCGGCCAATGAATCCATTACCTCCTTACACAATTCTTACCAATCCCTGGCAAACTTGTGTGTAGTTGGACCCTATACTCCACCTCCCTAGTGGTGTAAGAGGTTGGTAGCCCGTCACAACTTGAAAAGGACTAAGCCCTGTAGTTGAATAACGATGCAGTTTATAATAAAACTACACTGCCTCAAGAAGTTCTAACCAATTCCTCTAGCTGGCTATGATGAAATGCCTCAATGCATTTGCCCTCTCAGTCTGCCCATCAGACTGTGAATGATTAGCTGAAACAATATCGGTCAAGACAACAGTACTCCTCCCACGTTCCTAAAGAAGTATTCGGTAGCAGTCTCGGCTAAGCACCCCTGTGGTATTGCTCTGAATACGAGTACTTAGAAAATCGACCCACTAGCCTTGCTGACATTCCCTTCACCCTAGGGAATCCGAACACCAAGTCCATTGAGACTGAGCTCCATGGTCTCGATGGTGTAGGTAGTGGCTGCAGCAACCCAGCCTCTAACCTTCTTCTCCACCTTATCATGCTAACCCACCAGATAAGATCTAACAAAAATATTATTATCAGCCTCCGTGAAAGTGGCCCGATCTTGCTCCCCAGTAACACCTCCAGACAGGGATCACTCGACAACTTAGTGAGGATGATGGCCCTCCCCCCGGATCGCTGTTGCGACCTCCTTGCTGCACTTGACGCTGAGCACGACATGGTCGCTGCCGTTGCCGACAACAATGAAGGCCTTGAACCTGGTGCGCTACTCAGCGTGGGTTAGCTTCTACATCGGCATGATCTTCATGATGTCGTCCTTGAGGATTGGGCCCAGGAGGGTCTCCACGATCTGGTGCTCCTTCACCGGTAGCGAGTGGAGGTAGATGTGCTCCAAAGCCTAGATCTTTCCCTTCTTCACCAGCCGACCAAGCTTGATAACGGGCACCCACTTTTCCTTGCTCCTTGCACCGCCAGCCGCATCGGTCTCAGCGCCCGCTCCGACTGAAGCCGTTGCGGTTGCCTTCACCTCTTTCTACCATGGTCGAAGGAGATAGGCAATCCCAGCAAATTGCAATACCTTCTTCGGCACCCTTGCTGCAACGATCCCCAATCCTCTCGGCACCGGGACCATCCTCACTGTTACCAACCCGCACTTATCAATGACCTTGCTAGGCACAATATAGGGCTTCTTGATCTTCATATTAGACATGCTATTCACTTCCTCGAAGGAAAATTTAGTCATCGCCATGTAGGTATCAAACATTTGCCATACCGACCCTGCAGCCTGTCATTACGCAGGTCACCTCTATTTATATTTCGATATTCTTTTAATATTTTGAATATGACAATAAACTATATATTATTAATATTTATAATAACAAATATTAACACATGACCCTAACAACACTAACTGGCCTCGCTTTCTGCTTCCCTAATAATATATATCGAGTCCGAGTGGGGGTATTGTGTATCTATCAAACGAACATGTGGTTTCGGGTTATGATCCACTTATAGTCTTATATACTACCTCTTAAATGACTTGTCTTTTCTTGTGGGCCTAGCTTGGACCTTTCTCCTCTTCGCTCACATAACCTGCATGTGGCCTGCAAGTTGCAACCACGACGAGCCCCCACAGGCGTGGACGTGTCCTTAATGTTGGCTATGCACAACACGTTCACATGACATGAACTCTTTTCCATACAAACTAAGACCATGACGACTCTTGCTATCCAAGGGGTTGAAAACTCGTCAACATTCTTTTACAAATTACAAGCATCGTGATGCCGATTCCATATATCTACTCTGTTCGTTGCTTTGCGTCGGTAGGCTCATATTCAGTCTTAATAATATATATATTTGTATCACAATATGGACTGCCACTTCTACTAACTTTTGTACGTCTTGTGTGGTGGGAGTTGATGACCAAAGTTCTGAAGTAGATGGAGTTAGTCATCGGAGAGAATAAAAAAGGTCAAGTTGGAAGGGGTTGAAAATTGCATTGCCACCAACCAGCATTATCTTACTGCTTTTGAAAATATTTTCGTGCTAATTAGTTGCAAGTCACGACGATGTGTCTGCTATTTTTCCACAATCAGCGGCCTCTTACTTGCCACCAACCTGAAATTGGTCTTAATGGGTTCACGTTGAGTCGAATCGAATCAAATAGAGTTAAAAGCTAGTTTTCTGATTATATTGCAACTTGGTCCCTGCACATAAGCCCAAGTTTTGAACCGTAAACAGTATTGGATCCCTTGATTTAAATTGAATTATTATATACTATTCCGTATCATCTTCAAATCCAATATAAATGTACAATTTAGACCATAATATCCTTTTAATTTGTAACTATTTTTTATTTGTGTATTTTTCTAAAAAATCTAGTTTTTTTATAAAAAACCAGTTAATTTGTGTTTAATTAAATATTAAACAAAAAAACATTTTTATTGTCTGATGAAATATTTTTTAATATTGTTAAAAACGATAAACTCTGTTTCATTCCGTTGAACGAAATATACTGATGTATGATATTTAAAATTTTAATCGTATTTATTTTGAGATCAAACTCAATGTCGGACTTTGTTTAAGATAGACGTATGTGACAACTTTAATATGAGATCCCCAAATGAGAATACTGTTTTTCTGTCTGATTAGTGATCTCCGGCTATATAAATTTTTTCTCCAATTGGCTAGACTTCATGATTTGACAAATAACTTAGATCTCAAACTGAATTTAGTTAAGGAAAAGCTTGAACTGCTGCGTTGCGTCTATTTACATATTTATATCTTCTACCTATATACTACAAGACATAGATATAGATTTATTCCCTTATGAATAATTTAAATGGATTAATTTAAATTCTTACATGAGAAAGGAATATTCTTAATTAAAATATAAAAATGCTCTTCCGACGGATGCTCTTCAGCGTACAATTTTTTACCGAGATTAAATATGTCTATTTTCATGTATGGAGCATGTAATAATTGAATTACTCATGTTAATTGATAAATTAACACAAATAATCATCTCAGGAAATGTAAAATAAATAAATGAATATACATTGTATAACATAATTAAGCAAAAATAATCCTTCCAGTCAGGTCAAAATCACGTACAAAAATCGACCTCTAACCACATATTAAAGCACCTAGACAATATGTTAGAAATGCGTCTTTCACTTATAATTTTTCCGTGCCTTTCTTTTTTGTGAGAAAGATAGTGTTTACAAGTAATCATCATTTTGAATTTCCCTCTTAGGGGTAATAATGAAGATACATCCAACATCTCCCACTTACACATGATAGATAGAATACAAGTCATTGTCTTACATTAAAAATATTACATCTCCCATTGATTATGAGATTGAAATATGTTCATTGTGGTTAATCTCTTTGACCATTGAGGACATATAATATCATATTATGTATTGGTTAAGATTACATAGCAGAGTGTGTGTTCGATATGTCTCATATGATCATAGAGTCGTTTTATCTTTTATTGCATTTATACTCCACAACTTATGTCAATATTATGTTCTCATATAGTTCATAACGAGTGCACTTTGAACATTGTTTCAATTGTTTTTTTTCACACTCAATTATTCTCTTATAATAAAATTTTATTTTCCTAGCATGCCTCTTTGGGTTGAATATTTTATGATGTTAGGTAATATGGTAAAGTAGCAAATATTTTTTATATATTCGAGATATAATTAGTTGAAAGTATCAAGGACAAAAGTTTGAAGTTGCTTAATAACTCTCACGTAACATAGAAACATGGATAATTCTATTGTTATATATTATGGTCATAATAGTACATATGGTATGAATTATATGCTCTAGTGGAAAACCTACTTTTAATTTGTATGCCTTATATGTGTAAATACCACCATTCAGATTATAGTTACATCATTCACTTAACGATCAACTTGAAATACTAATATACAAGCAACCAAAGTATGTCATATACACCAATGCCCCGTCCTCTTTATTTCAGTTTGGCAATAACTAGTAAAGGAATATATTTCCTTCAATCATTTATAGAAAACAATCTCATCTTGACTTTTAAAACAACGGCTACAATTTTAATATAAAACTATATATGCCTCTTTTCCTAGTTTTATATAAACATAAGAGATGAATGATCGTGTGAGTGACTCATTCTTTTGCTGGCATACTTTGCATGTTAGTAACATGAATGTGTGCATAAACAATCTTGAAGAAAGATAAAAAATGTATTAATAAGTCAAATAATATACAATTATATCAAAGGTAATCTCATAGTTTGAACATGAGAATTTTACACATCTGATCTATTGGTTTTGTAAGTAGGTCGGCCACCATCCAATGTGCATTAACCTATTGTAAGACAACCTCTTTTTATGAGTTTATACTCTTGACATAATTGTACTTGATATCAATATATATGGTTTTATCATGGCATTTAAGATCGCTTGTATAAGTAATTGTTGCTTGATTGTAACAATATTTTGTCACAATTTCATTACTTGTAGTGATAATTCCTAAATATTGCAAGAATCTTCTCAACCAAAAAACTTCTTGAACTGCACTTATAGACATTACAAACTTTACTTCATAGTAGAAAGTGCAATACATGTTTGTTTTTTACTTCCCAAAGAGATTGCTCATCCATTTAACAAGATTACATTATCTCGATGTTGATTTTCTTCTATCAAGGTCTCTAGTCTAATCAGCAACCGTATAGTTGATTAGTTTGTAATCATTACTTTGATAAGAAAGGTAATCATGTGCAATTTTCTTTAAGTACCTTATAATCTTTTGAGAGCTTTTTAATGAGTCATACCCAAATTTTACTAAAATTTACTTACTAATTCAGCGGAATACGCAATGTCAATAGGGTTGCTAATTGAGCGAGCCAGCTCGTGAGAATTTGGCATTCTGCTCGGCTCGACTCAACTTGAAACTCGACATTTGAATACTCGATCTCGAACTCGAATCTTACAAGTTAAGTTTGAGCAAGGCAATGTTCAACTCGACTCGACTTGGTTATAACTCAAACTCCACTCAAAATTGACTCGTAGCTTGACTCGATAATATAATACAATTATATACATAATATCATTTTCCTACTAAAAATACTTTTAAAATCATAAATAAATATTATTGTTAACTACGTATTAAAAGAGGGTGGTGGTGGGGGTGTTTTGTTTTTTATTTTTTTATTTTTTATTAAATTTGAGTTGTCTTTGTAATCGAACGATCCAGATTAAAGTTTGAGACATAAATATTATCTACCCCCGACTAAGATAACTCTCTCTCTCTCTCTCTCTCTCTCTACATATATATATATATTAATAAGTTTAATTGTAGCTAGTTATATTTATTTATATATAATAAAATAATAAAATAGCATTAATACAGGGATAGCTCAGTTGGGAAAGTGTCAGACTGAGGATTTGATGGTTGCGTGTGCAACCCATGCTCATTGCATTATTTAATATTGTTTTTTGTTAGATACATGTACAAGAAAAACTTAAACCGTAATTGGTATTTGTGCCTGAGCTGCTAATTAAGCGAGCTAGGTCGTGAGCTAGTTTCAAGCTCCCAAATGAGCTAGTTTTGAACTTGTCAAAATTAAAAAGTTTAAAGTGTATTCGAACTTAAGTCGATCTCGAGTAACATAAAAAATGTTCGAGTCGATTTCGAGCGTATATGTTCAAAACTCGTTCGATCTCGAGTTGAGTTTGAACGAACTTCGAGTTAGTCGAGTCGAGTTTGAGCACAAGCTGAGCTCGGCTCGCTAGCTCGTTTAGCAGCCCTAAATGTCAGGTTGTGTGCATATCATTGCATATATTAGACTACCGACAGAATGCAAACAAAAAGTGGAGTCTAATAACTTGTAGACTACCATTTTTGAATTACTTGTCAAAATATATTCATTTTTTTCGAAAGTATAATAAAAAAGATTTATAAAACTGACTCGGCTCAGCACACAGGTCATGAAATTGACTCGAATCAAATTGACAGTTGAATCGATTGATTCGCTAATGTAAAATTCTAGCTCAAGCCATGAGTTTTTCACGCAAGCCAGAAATCTCCAGAAGTCGCATGCCGACCCAGTTTGATCCAACATTTTTCTGGTTTGAACCAACCTAAAATGGTTCGATTCAGCCTATTATCACTCTGAAAATAATTTGAAGGCCTTCCCAACCTAAGATTGATACGAAACTTGCTACCCCACCACTTTTGGATGCTTTGGACACAGTGGGATATTTTAAAGATTTGAAGACCAGAAAGGGACGAAAAGGGCATTGGAGTAAAAGTTATCAAAGACGAATTAAATAAAAAAGCGGCAGAATTTACTATTATTAGTGTTAAGTGTAAAATCAAGGAAAATAGTGAATTCATGAGTACCAATCTCACCGTAGACTGAATTAGGGATTCGAGTCAGACCCTAACGAACCAGGTAAAAATCTTGGGTGTTTATTCCTCGTTTGTGGTATTTTATTTTTTGTTCGCATGATTTCTTTGCGTATCAAGGGCGCCTTTGGTCTCATTGAACCCACTCATTCAACTTGAAGCGAAGACTGAATTGTAGGCAAAAATCCCATGCCTAAACATACTTTGGTGACTCCACTGGGGACTAGCTAGAAGGTAGTAGTGATGTTTAAAGAAGTTTATGCGAGCAAGAAGAATGGTGCCAAAGACAAGGAATGTGGCACAACAAAGAAGTGGTAGTGAAGATGATCCATTTATATCAACTCAAGGAATGCAAAGACAATCTGAAGCAAACATGGAATCAAGCCAGCACATAGCGGGAAATGTGGGCGAAAGAATCCAACAACTTGAAGCAACCTTGAATGAAGGAAATGAAGGAGGAATTACTCCAAGCAAAAGCATAGTGATATGGGAAGAATGCAACCAAAGTCCAAGAAGCAATGAAGAGATGAAGCAATTGTTAGAAGTCAGACAAGTACTTTTGACGTCAACAAATCAGCTAAGTGGAAGACAAGTACAGAATTAAGCAATTGAAGAAAGATTCTGCCAAAGTGAAGAGTGGATACAACAAATCAAGGATATCGTGCAACAAGTGCTCGCCCAGATGCTATGAGCTAGTGTTGCAACTAGGAGCTCGTCGAGATGAGAAGACGACCATCCCACACAATGTCTAACAATGGACCAACCACTAGAGCCTAGACAAATGTCTTCAACCTCCAAAAATCCAATTGTATTAACCTCATTCCCAGCTACGAAAATAACTACCATGACATTGAGGGATCAAGCCAACATCCCTCACAAAAATAATAATTTATCTTTGATTACAAGTACTGAGTCCATCCACCCAGCATTTACAGCATCAACTTCTGAATCGATTTGGATGCAACACTTCCAAGTGTCACAATCAAGTTAGAGTGAGCCTTTTCCACTTCCTCACTCTACGTGGTTTCCACAGTCACTGTACTACTAGTCGTCATACCCGTACCAACATTGTAACACCCCGTTTCGGCTCACCCGTGAACTGACTCAGAAATGTCAGCGGTGACCGA
>JAURVB010009989.1:0-74628 GCA_033002965.1 Piper betle | reverse complement strand
ATTTTTTCATTTTGTTCATGCGTCCAAATTGCTTGAGCTGTGCAAATTGTCACAGGGAAGATTGATTGTGTGCTGTGCAAATTGTTGTGCTGTGCAAATCTCGATCTTTATTTAACGGACGTTTGCAAATCTCTGATTTATGGTTCACTTTTCATTTCGAGGATTGTAGGTATGCTTGTTGCTGAACCAGTAAAAACTGCTCACCGAGTTGTCTCAATCTCAGCTGCTAAGGGTGCAACACCAAGTGAATTCGTTCCAATCTCACTCGAGTTCAGGCTTTCTGCTTTTTGGTAATGTTGCTTTTCAAATGCCCTCTTTATGGAAGTATTCTATGTGTGATCTAGAGGAAGAAAATTATATGTTGTTCACAATTGTATGCAATTATTTGAAATTGTATGTTGTTCACAAATTCGATCAAAAATTTGCAATTGTATGTTGTGCAATTTGGTTGATTCAAGTTTAAAATTCATTTGATTTGTTATATGTCGGGTGTGAGTGTTTTTATATTACAGATCTCATACCAGATAAGTCACAGGGAAGATGGATTTTGGATGGGAATATGGCAGACCAGTTGATGCATCTAAGAAGCAAGTCATCTGTAACTTTTGCAAAAAAACCATAAGTGGAGGGGTATATCGCTTCAAGCAACATATTGCTGGAGTCAAAGGAAATGTTGCTGCTTGTAAGAAAGTTCCTGAAGCAGATGCACAAAAAATGAAAGATTATTTCAAAAGTGTGGAAAAAGCCAAAAAGAAAAAGAAAGGATTAGAGAAGAAATAGGGTCATATGGTTTGAATGACTCAGATATGGAAGAGATGGAAGTTCGGGAGCAAAGTGTTGGGTGCTCTAAGTCTACTGGGAAGAGGAAGGCACCTATTGTTGAAAGTGAGAAGAAGAATACATCAGGTCAAATGAGAATTTCTACGGCAATAGAAAAGAAAGCAAAAGAGCAATTGCACACAGCCATTGCTCGATTCTTCTATCACTGTGCCATTCCTTTCCATGTTGTAGACTCGCCTTACTTTCAGAAAATGATTGATGTGGCAGGTAAATAC
This sequence comes from Piper betle, assembly GCA_033002965.1. Classification (NCBI taxonomy): domain Eukaryota; kingdom Viridiplantae; phylum Streptophyta; class Magnoliopsida; order Piperales; family Piperaceae; genus Piper; species Piper betle. The sequence goes on along the minus strand of JAURVB010009989.1, from coordinate 73,573 downwards.
GGTAATCAAGGGATCAAACCTCCGGGCAGAAATTCTTTGTCAGGTAATCTTCTTACTACTGAAGTGGCTTCCATAAATGCTAGCTTAGAGGATATAAAAGTATCTTGGAAGACAACAGGCTGTTCTATTATGTCTGACGGGTGGACCAATCAATCCGGTAGAACTTTGATCAACTTTCTAGTTTACTGCCCAAGAGGAATGTATTTCCTTGGATCAGTTGATGCTTCAGACAAAAAAGGATGCTACGTATTTGTTTAGTTTACTGGACAAAGTAGTAGAAGAAGTTGGGGAGGAAAACGTTGTGCAGGTCATTACTGATAACGCTTCGGCATACAAAGCTGCCAGGAAGATGCTAGAACATAAGAGACCACATTTATTTTGGACTCTGTGTGCTGCCCATTGTATAAACTTGATGCTTAAGGACTTTGCAAAAATTAAGAAAGTTGGAACATGCATTATGAATGCACAAAAAGTCACCAAACTAATATACAACCACTCATGGTTGTTGGCTCTTATGAGAAATAATTTCACAAATGGGCATGAATTGGTGAGACCTGGGGCTACTCGATTTGCTACTCACTTTTTGACGATTGCTAGTTTCCTAGAACATAAGCAGGCACTGAAAAAGCTGTTTGTTTCTGAAATGTATTCATCATCGAAGTTTGCAAAAGATGAGGATGGAATAGCAGCTGAAAATATTGTCTTAAGTGCACATTTTTGGAAGAAGATGGAATTTGTGCATAAAACAATTGAGCCACTTGTTCATTTTTTGAGATTGGTAGATAGTGATGAAAGACCTTCGATGCCATTTGTTTATGATGAAATGCAAAAGACTATCGAAAAAATAAAAGAGGTACATGGCATGAAAGTCGAACGATACAAGTTATTTGTTGATATCATCACCAAGAGATGGGCGAATCAATTTTGTCATCCTCTTCATGCTGCAGCATATATGCTTAATCCTCAAACTCGTTATCGCCCTGACTCTACCATTGTATGCTCTTATTTGACTTACATACCTTTATGATTTTTTTAACAATTTCATATTGCTTGTGTTTGATTGGGAATAATTTTGTAGCCAAGTGAGGTGTATCGTGCATTCAATGATGTCATTTGTCGTTTGGAAGTCAATGAGGTAGCTCGATCCATGGCATCTTTGCAGGTCAAGATACTATTATTTTTAATTTTTATATATAAATGTTTATGTATAACTAAATATGATGATTCATTTTGTTTTAATATTTTGTAGTGGTCCGATTTTGTATCTGCAAAAGGAGATTTTGGACATTCTCTTGCAATTACCAATAGAAAAGTCCTTCACCCAGGTAAAATCCACCTTTCTCCAGATTTCATGTTTATAGCAAGCTTATAAGTAAATCAATTTGTCAAATGTAGCATCATGGTGGGAGCAACATGGTATAAGCTGCCCTGAACTACAAAAGATAGCTATTAGAATACTTAGTCAAACTTCATCATCATCGGGTTGTGAACGTAATTGGAGCACTTTTGACCAAGTACATACCAAAAAGAAATCGACTTGCAAGGAAGAGAGTAAATGATCTTGTATATGTTCATTACAACATGTGGGTCAAAGAAAACGAGTTGAGGTGGAGGCATAAATATGATGCAGTTAGTGAACATTTGAGTTTAGAAGACTCGTTAGATGAGTGGGTTGGAGAACGGGACAACCCATCAGCATCGGTATGTTTAAATAAAGCTTACATCACATTCATGATTTTGTGTATGAATTTTTTTGAATTGAAATGAATAGGGTATGACTTTTTTATGCAGGATGATTTCTTTGGTACCAATGTTGGCAACAATGATGGTGCAGATGAAGAGGCTTTTGTAGCAAATGAAAGTGGCAACACATTGAAAACTGCAATTGGATCGTGTTCTACTACGTCTGATGGTTTTTCTTTGCCTCCTCTTCCTAGTGGACAAAATGTTGATATTGATGTACATATTGACTCCCAACATAATTTGTCTTTGCCTCCTGAACCTGAGGGACTTCATATGAGTGGGAGTTCTATGCCTCCTTTTACGCAGGGTCTCGTGTTAATGCAGATGATAGCTCTACTCTTCCTATTGGTGATAATGATTCAGACTCCGAAGATGCTTCAGATGATGAATTAGATGATTTAGTAATAATCACTATGTAAAATTGTGCTGAACATTCATTTTTTGGACTTGTATTAATATCTTGTTGTTATTATTTGATACAACACAAATGATGATATATCAAATGTTATACTTATGACATTGAGGTATTGTGATGATAAATTGTGATGCTCTTTTATACTTGTATTAAATTATAAATTTATGTATTTATGTTCAAAAATTATATAATTATGTATTTCAGGTATTTATGTTATGAGTTGTCAAATTTTTGTATATGACCAATTTGGACCGATTCAACTGAACCAATTCCTGTCCGATTTAGACCGATTCCGATTCCGATTCCAACTCCTTCGAAAACCAATTTATGTAACTATGCTTGCACGACAACCCCAGCGAAGAGGAACCTGATATTCCTCCCCACTTTCACCTTCGACCCGCCGCGCACCCCTGACCAGCGATCGGAGGTAGGCCCTGTAGAACAGTTTCAGCCTAGACGGTGGCGCGGGCTGTGCCTGCTGTCTCCCCCGACCGGCCTCTGCAGCCTCCCCGGCGATCGCCACCACCATCGGACAGGACGAGGAGGAGAGAGGGATGGGAGGAGAAACGGTGCAATCTGGGCTACAACGATTGATGGGAAAGATAAGGGTTGGAAGAGAAGTGGCTCAATCTATTGTTATCTAGCCGCCGGCGATAACCGGCGTGGAGGGGAGCGGCATGGCCAAGAGCAATCACCGAAGCTAGAATCAGAACAGCGGCAACCGGCGGTTCCTCCATCGACCCTCCTCACACAACACCAAGAGCTCCGATTTCCGCCATTAAAGCTCCAAAAACAGAGCTCCGAATTCCTGCCAAGATTCGATCTTTCTCCGCCGCAATTTTGAAGAAACGAATCAAAATGTCATCTTTTTTGGTTCTGCGTATACGCCAAAATGCGATCTTTTCCCTCTTCGTCACCTTCTGAGGTTCATGGCCGGCACCGGGAAGGCGAAGACTCGTGGTGGGGTTGATTTGTGGGGAAGGAGGTCGTTGCTGCCATTTGATGCACGTCCAAGCTCGTTGGCGCCATTGATGTACAGATGCTTGCAAAGTTATAACCGCCCGCTACCATTATTATTATTATAAATAAATATTAATTTTATAAATAAATTATCGTTGAATAATAATTACAGTAATCTTTTATTATATTAGATATAAATTTAAATTAACTTTGATTTTTTAAAGATAAATTCTCATTAAATTAAACAATACACTATAATAATTTCATTTATCTATATTAGTTATATTGAAGTTTGATTGCCCAAATCTCTTATTTTTAATCATTAGTTATTATTTGAGTTCCTTTTTTATTAATAGGATTAGACAAGTAGATTATACATTGGGTATAGTGTATATTTTGGTTTAACAAATTGAATCCTATTTTTTTAATAAGACTTACAATTATAAATATATTATTTTATTAAATATTAAAAATATTTTTAAGATCAATATTTATAATTTTTAATTTAAAAATAAAAAAATTGAATTAAGAAATAGGTACTTATTAATTAAAATGATACGAAGGTCTATATTCCATTCAGGGTTTTTAATTTATGGTTTAGAGCTCGTTTAATCAATGTGGTTGAGTGTGTGATAGATGAAAATTTTTGAACTCAGACAGCCTAAGTTCGAGCTTATGTATTTTCACTTCGGTTAGATTTGGCTAAGTTTATTTTATTTTGTATAATAAATAAATTTGTTGGGCCATTAAAATAGATCTCAACTTTATAAATAAATTTGGAAGAATGTGATTTCTTAAAAAGTTTAGCAAGTTTGTGCGCATTAGTAAGTGTAAAGTGAAAATGATTACTATTCTTTGTATGGTGTAAGCAAGGAGTGTCACCATTTGTAGATATGTCAAGATTCAAGTCTAATTTTCTAATTTTAATTGCTTCACTTAGGATCCAATTTTTAGGAAAATTTCAAGGTGAGCATAATTATACCCAAGTCAACTTAAAATTAAGCTTGAGCAAAAATTTAAAATGTTAAATTTTTATTAAGTACTTTAAACTAAGTTTCAAGCTAAATTTTTTATATTAAAATATTGTTTGTTATTATCAATATGTGTGCTAATAGGTGATTATATATTCAACAGGTATTAATAGAATAGAGCAGTTGGACCTAATCAAACAAAATATCAAACCAACTTGACTAAAATCAGCTACCGTCACTTTTTTAAAAATATATATATATAATTTAATTCTAATTTTTTATTTGTTTGTATATATTTTTTGACAATTTGGCATTGGATCTACTCCAAAAATCAAAACCAAAAAACAATATGTGCCCAGTATTCATCCAGGGCCCATATTGGTCATGTTTGGCAAAATATGTGATCTTCTTTAAAATTCTTTAAAATTCTTTGGAGGAAACTAAACATGACCATGTTTTTCTTGGGACATGCTCACTCACATCCAACTTATATATTAGAAAAATCTCAATTAATTCTTTTATTAGGATTTTTTCCCCAAAGACAACTTTTACTTCCTTTAAGCAGTGACAAAATTACAAGCATTAGAAAGCCGCCCTCTATTAGCCAAAATATGAGGGGCATAGTTTTTACAACTAGGAATCCAAAATATCAAAAATGAATTTAATTGCCCTACATAGATATTGGTTTGCCAGCTGATAGTTAGGCCACAAAATACATTCTTTTTTCAGTTTAATAATGTTAAGTATATTCAAACAGTCACTGGCAAAGATGACATTTGAATATTTCTTCGTGGATATAGCTCGAAGAGCATGATAGAAACTCTTTAATTCGGCAGTTTCTGAAGTTGGCATCCTGCATTATGGCCATGTTTAGAGAATTGAACATAACCACTATGATCAAAAACAATGAACCCTCAACTAGTCATGCTCGTTTCATGATTGAAGCTACCCTCAAAGCAAACAATACGTGAGATCCCTCAACTTAGTCTCACGTCTAATATTTATTGGGTATGATCGGATTTATTGGTGGGAATAAACCATAGATCTAGGTTAACTATTTTTAAAGATATGACTTTGACCTAGGGCTACTAAATGACCGAGCGAGCCGAGCTCAGCTGATGTTCGAACTCGACTCGAATAGCTCGAAATTCGTTTAAAATTGAACAAGTTTTTAAGATATATGCTCAAAATCGACTTGAAAAATTTTTATGTTGTTCGAGCTCGATTTTAGCTCGAATACACTTAAACTGTTTAATTTTGAGTAGCTCGAAACCAGCTCATTTGATAGCTCAAAGCCAACTCGTTTGGAAACTCGAAACTAACTCATTTAAGAACTCAAAACTAGCTCGTTTGGGAGCTTGAAACCAGTTTGATCATAAGGTCAAAAATTACTCGTTTGGAAGAAAAACATCCCATTATAGAAATTAGAATTAACAAAATAGTCTACAATATATTTATATAACTATCTCACTAATAAAAAGGTCTTTTCAAGTTTCAACCATATTTCAATTTTTTTACAAAATACTAAGACACCATTTAATATTATATGTTTCCAAAATACTAAAATGCTTAAATTTGTAAACCCAAAATTGAAAAAAAACTATCAAAAGTCTATATTTTATAGCCTTGATCTATATTTAGATAGCTTTTATCCGGCCTTCATCATGGAATAAAATTAATAGATACCATTCATTGTGAGATATTAAATTAAATAAAAATAAATAAATTTTATAAAAAGAATAAATGTAATCTATTATCATCCCCAATGAATAAAGTTCATGAGTGTATAATAATAACAACCAAAACCATAACAACTAATAGAAGTAGATATTAAAATTTTAAACATATCTTGTGTTTGAATAGGTGATTTAAAACAAACAAGTAGATATTAAAGAATTCTATTCCACTTTAGGATCTGAAAAATTAAATATAAAATTAGTATATAGTCAGACTTCAACTTATTACATAAATAGGATATAAAGGTCTGAAGTAAATAATTTGACATTCTGAAAATTAACTGAGAAGCTAATTGAAAATAATAACTATATTTATAAAGGTAAATTTTGAGAAAGACAGTCTGAAGTAGAATGTCAAATTAAGAATTCCATCCTTATTTGACAATGTGTTCTAATATTTAAACAATAGAATGCCAAATTTATATTGAAATCCTATTTAGAAATCTGATATTTTTTAAGTGTGTTTTAATATATGAAAATAGAGACAGAAATAATATATAAATAAAAATTGGCTGCACAAAAAATCTAGTTTAATATATAAAATGAAAACTGAAAAACAAAATAAAAAACTAAATTCAAAATCAAGGGCCAATTTAATATAAATTCATGTTTAAAGCCAACTTTAATCTCTAAGTGATTAATTAAATCAATGCATAAACAAAATAAAAATCCGAATAAAAATTAAAAGTAAATATTAAAAAAAATCAATAAAGAACCGATTTTGATTTTAAATGCAAAAAACAAAAACAAAAACAGATTTTGATTTCAACTAAAGCCAACTTTAAAAAATCTAGTTTAACACATAAAAATAAAAACTGAAAATCAGAATTAAAAAACTAAATTTAAAACCAAGTTCTAGTTAAATATAAATTCATGTCTAAAGCCAACTTTAAACTGAAAGTAATTAATTCAATCAACAGATCAACAAAATCAAAATCAAAATCAAAACTCAAAGTAAATATTTTTAAAAAAATCGATAAAAAACAGGTCTTGATTTTAACTATAAAAAAAGGACAAATAACAAACTTTGATTTTAACTATCCATTGATGATTTAGAAACTTAATTGATGACGAACCTGAATATTTTTTTCAGTAAGAGAAGAAAACCATTCACCTTTACTTCTACCCCAAAGAAGTGGCATTCCAAGATATCTAGCGCCACTAGGCAGAGGCTGCATATTCAGTAATTGCCAGAGAGATGCTCCGGTGGATCTATTGATATGCGGAGGAAGATAACAGTTGGATTTGCTCAAGTTAATCAGTTGCCCAGAGAAAGTTTCATAAAGCTTAATGATATCAAGAAGATTGTCCAAGTGTTGAAGATGAGCTTTTGAAAATATTAAAAGATCATCCGCAAACATCAAATGAGAGATAGCGGGGGCATTCTTTGCTACCGAAGACCAGAGATTTTCCCACTACTCTCAGCAGACTTTAACAACCTAGACAGAATTTCAGTGGCAAGAATAAAAAGATAAGGAGAGAGGGGATCACCTTGACGGAGTCCTAGCGATAACTTCATGTGTCCATAAGGGACTCCATTTATGAGTACAGAAAAAGAGGTAGTCGGTATACTACTATAAATCAATTGACACCATTTGTGTGAGAAGCCTAGAAATTTAAGAACAATTAGATAGTCTCATTCCACTAGATCAAATGCTTTAGCCATATCCAGCTTTAGTGCACACCATTTTGTTTTGCCTCCTTGACAATTGGTTCTTTTTAAACATTCATTTGCAAGGATAATATTATCAACTGTATACTTACTTTGGATGAAAGCTGCCTGCTCATCACTAATCTATTTGTGTAAAACAGTTTTGATTCTGTTGGCCAAGAGTTTTGAAATGTTTTGTAGATTTTGTTACATAAGCTGATTGGCCTAAAATAAGAAACATTCTGAGCAGAAGAATGCTGTGGGAAAGGAATGATAAGCGTTTTGCATGCAGAGAATGGCTTCCAGTGAAGAGACCTTGCACTATATCAACAATATCATTTGAAATGATATCCCAACATGATTTATAGAATTGTCCATTAAAACCATCTGATCCCAGAGCTTTACAAGGGTTCAACACATTGCCAATGCTTTTAATTTCATCCATAGTTTAATAAAATATTGTCTTCTTAAGAAATAATCAGCTAGTCTTGCTGTCATAATCTCTTTCCATGAGTCTAGAAAAATGCTAGCCATCTGAGACTCATCAGATATAAAGTTTCCTTCATTATCCTTCCGACAGTAGATCTTTGAACTTAGTTATGAAAAATTTTTTGTTTCTATTGCCCAACAATATGTGATTGTCATGAGGTTTCTGTTTCCAAAACATCTCCTGTTTGTAAAGTAAGGTATGAAGAAGCAGCTGGGGAGAGGACAAATGAGATGGGGAAGAAATATTTGACTGTTCTTGCGGCAAAAATCATTCTTAATTGCATCCTGCAAATCGATAATTTTCTTGTTTAGACTTCCATATTTGTCCTTATTCCAAGTCACAAAGCTCTTTGAAGATTAAATAATTTTTCAGACCACGAGGAGGACGACTAGGCATGGTAAACAATGTCATAAAAATCAGTATCCATAGTCCAATGATTCTGGAACTTGAAGGGAAATCTAGGTTTTTTACTTATTTGGGGAGTAGTATTTACAAGAATTGGAATATGATCAAACAGAGAGGACAGAAGATGGAAAACTTTAGCATGATGATGCAAAGTAGTTCAAGCAGGGTTTGCCACAGTTCTATCAAGTCTAGCGAGGATACGAGCTTCCCCATGTTGCTTGTTGGACCATGTCTAACACTCACCCACGAAGCCAAGGTCAGTCAAGCTAGTGTTAGCCCAAGCTCCTTTTATTCTTTTTTGAAGAGAATGACACCAAACTCCCCCATCTTTTTCATGCGCATCTAGAACAAGATTTAAGACACCTAGGACAAGCCAAGGATCATCTTCTGAAATCAAGGAGGCAAGATTTTGAATAATGGAGACCTTATGTTCCTTTTTGGGACTTCCATAGGCACCACAAACATAGTAGGACGTGCATATGGGTGAATCAGTAAGCTTGCCGCAAATAAAATGCTTAAATTTCCCTACAACTGAGAAAAGGAGTGAGTGCCTCCATCCGCAGAAATCATTCCGGCTTCTCTTGCTGACAGGGTAAGCAACCTCACAGTGGAAAGCAGGAGATGGATTAGAAGGGAGGTCAATCAGCTTGGGAAAATTGCTTACAGGACTAACCGGAACTGTAGAAGAGGATTGAGGGTCATGTGAAGATCCTGCTAAGCCTTTACCAATATTCAATTTGTCCCCATCAGCATGCATCCAAGGCCCATACAGATCAGTGGGTTGCAGGCCAAGAGCTATTGCTTCTGCTTGTGCCTTAGATAAAGGCTTAGCCCCCTTATGCCCCGCAAAACCACTAGCAAAAAATCTTAAGCTTTTCATATATAAATCGCCCGCCCACTTGAATTCCCGCCGCAGTCTGCATGACCTTGAGAGGAGGCAATAGTCGGGAGAGTGAGACCTGAACTTAGGCTTTGGCAAAGCCACCCATAATGAAGAAATTTTCTTGCCAGGTGAGGGAACACGAAGATCTGCTGCTTCTCCTGTTGGATTTTAGACGTATATATACAAATATATAATTGTATCATACATTATTAATAAGGTTTGGACATAAATTAAATTGATCTATTAAAGTTAAGGTTAATGGACCATTAATATTTAAGATAAATATGTGGAGATATCATATATTTAATATGAGTATGGATAAATATGTGTAGATACCGTTTTCGTAATCTCTAATTTATGATGGGTTAAATTAGAATTATGAAAAATAAGGATAAATACGGTTACAAGGATAAATACGGTTATGGTCTCCGAATTCGCACTGTAATTTTTTTCCTGGTATCCCATCATCCAGAAACTCTGATTTGGAGAACCGGTGTAAAATTTGAAAGATCATACTAGAAGAAATCAAAGAATTGCTTTACTATTATGGATCCAGGTACGCTTCCGTTATTAAATTTATTTTCTTGATGATTTGATATGAAAAAGGTTTTATTGATGATGGTTTTATCATCTATATAATTTTGGTTAAAATTTAAAATTTTTTATTCAACATCTCCAGCATATATGAAACCACTTCCTCATTCAGATAATCAAGGAGCAAGTCATGAATTTGAACCCAACAATAAAACATTTATGGCATGAAATCTTCATATCTACACTGAGCTTCCCACTTAGAAATCGCAAAAAGAGAGTTATAGATGATAAAAGACAGTCAATATAGGAATTTATGAGCATCAATCTATTTTTTAAATTTTTGCAAAAAACAATTGTGCGACCTCCGTTCTTTATCAAAATCATCTTCCATCAACCCAACAGCTGAACAAATGATTTCGAGGCAGTAGAAGATCTTCCAAGAGTCAACCAAGCTAGCCTCAACCTCTGTTAAGAAAATATCTATTGCCAGGGGGTTATCCACAGCAACACTTCAAAGTTGCCTTCAAAGTTGTTCTAGACGCTAACAAGGGCAAAACTAGCACCAGCTCAAAGAGTAAGACCACGAAGAAAACAAAGGAGAAAAGATGGGATAAATAATTAAAATTTTGAGAAGGAAATGAAGATGTTTGGGTTAATTAATAATAATGACCGTGTTAATTTTGAGAGAAATTCGTTATGGGACTTAATTAATTATTTTTTATTGTTCAAAATAAATAGTTTTATTTTTATAATTTTCTAATCATTCCAAATTCTCAGCCGCATAATTAAATTTGTTACTTTTGAGACATGCTCACACTATAAATTTTTTTTTGAATGGATATTGCTTGCGCCACCGAAGGTTTTCATCGACTTTGTCTTTCAGACTCCATATTTATGGCTGCTGATGATTTACAAATCTACAAAGGTTGTGAGCGTTGGCTCTCTCCCATGGCTTTTTGTAATGATTATGAGAGAGGACAAATTACCACTAGTTCAAACTGAGCTGCCAAACAGATTCCTATCAAATTGCCGACTCCTTTTGTGGCTTTTGACAGTGTTTTGTTTTATTCCATTTCTTTCAAGATTGGAAGCTCTGTGTGTGTTACGACTTCTCATTGTTCACTTCTTAACCTTTACCCAGATAAAACAAATATTGGGTCACCTCTAAAACAAAGTTTTCTCTACTTAATTTGAGCATAGTGTATCAGTTTGTTATCTGGTAATTCCAAAATCGTCCCCATTAGTGTTGGGTCTGAAACTGTTACAGCAGATAAGATTGTGCGTTGTATGTCGGCGAATGTCTGCGTTCATTTACTTTTAGCTGCTCATATTCTACACAGTAAAAGGTTGGTGGAAAGAACATCCAAATTGGTGATTAAGGTTGATGCCTTGATTGTATGTATGTTGAGAGCTCTTGTCTTTTGCTGGCCATGGTGGAGCTGCAAGATTTGTTTGAAGTGGGTGTCTCTATAATGCTTCTTTCTTGCTCTTTTTCCCTTGAATCCTCTCAACCATAGACTGCAAACAATCAGACAGCACACTAAATTCGACCCATAATACCCTTTGATGATCTCGATTTCTTTAGTCCATGGCCGGAGATTATATATATATATATATATATATATATATATATATATATACATATATCCCACTCCACCAATGGTACCATCAATCACAGAAGAAATCTTTACTGTATGAAAACGAAATGTGCTTCCCAGTGACTACTTACGGGGGACATTTTGATAGAGATTCTTCTCCTGTTACACAGTTTTTGCACTCTGCACAAGATCTACTTGTTAGTTGATTAAGTTAACTGGTCTCTCTGCTCTTTAGTTATAAGGTGGTTGCAATAGCATCACATTCCGTGGCAAGTTTGTCCACACATCCTTGGAAGGAACTATTGTCTTTGCCATATGAAGAACAGGGACCATGCACTTTGATTGTTTTAGGCAAGTAGATAAGACCCAATTGAGTTCATTGCAGATGGAGACTCGAGCACCTCCCTTTGCACTGTTCAATGGCTTTTGTCGGGCAGCAGGAGAGAATTAATGCTCCATTCTTTGCACTTTTCGTGTACGTCTGTTTAAGTTCTGTTGATGCTTGTACAAGAGTAATAGACAAAGTGACCCATTCATAAATAAATGCACTAAAAGGAATGGTCTTGCTCCATACAATTGAATTAGGACAAAGTTTTAGCATGGTTTTATGTAATACTACACAACTGGAATCGATTAGAGACGAGTCGATTTGAACCGTCAAATAGGCACAATGTCATCAGAATGCCTGCATCACAAAACGGGTCTTATCCCCCTGCTTGCCATAGCTATGAACAGAAAGGGATGGTGTCAAATGAGCCAATCTAATACATGTAGCTATGAAAAAAGAACAAAGCATGGAGGAGGTGATTTGGGCAAAGCTGGGCATGGAAATCGGGTGTGTCGAGTAGTTGTTACACACTCGGTCCGGCGGCTTGCGGCACAAAATCTAGGACAATATCATCATCAACTGCTATATAATATGCCCAAAGTGGCAGACAATGGAAGGCAAGAAGATTAGGTGCCCAGCTCTGACGTTTAGGTAGACTGTTCTTCCTCTTCCCTTCCCCTCTCAATCACTCCCCACCCATGTTAGATTGATTCTACCATCAATACCCACTTCCATTCACTCCAAATTCGACGTTTCCCGGTGGTTTGCCGGCGATAATCCGACCAAAGAACTGGTGAGTAGCTTGTGTTTGAATGTGTATTGTGTAGTTTAGGACGTTTTGATTTTGAATGTTGCATTTGATGTATTCTGCAGGTAGTGTTCGTTTTGTTCTCACTTGTTTCTTCGTTTCCTTCATTTTTGCGACACAAATAGGTGGAAATCATGATTGCCTGCATTGAGCATTTCGTCGCCGGCGTCGAACAAGAATCGCCGCCTGTGACAAATTGCGACGACGAGATGGAGTTGGACGTAGCTATATTGGAATCCTTGGACGTCGCCGGCGCCGTGGACTTCTCCGCCGCCGCCGCGGCCCGTTGCGCGGCCGACTTCGGCGGCCTCCGCCACCTCCCCCGATCGCCGTCATCTTTCCGGCGTGCCCCGACGACGTCGCCCGCGTCGTCCGCGCCGCCGGCCGTTCCCGGCGGCTCACAGTGGCGGCGCGCGGCAACGGCCACTCGATGAGCGGCCAGGCGACGGCGCCCGGCGGGGTGGTGGTGGAGATGAGCGCGATGGGCGGCGGCGGTGTGTCCGTCCACCGGTGGCGAGACGGGTACGTGGCCGACGTTGGGGGAGGGGTGCTGTGGGAAGAGCTGCTCCGCGCCTGCGTCGGCCATGGCCTGGCGCCGAGGTCGTGGACGGACTACCTAGGCCTCACCGTCGGAGGCACCCTCTCCAACGCCGGCGTGAGCGGGCAGGCGTTCCGGCACGGCCCGCAGACGGCCAACGTGACGGAGCTGCAGGTCGTCACCGGCGCCGGCGACGTCGTCACCTGCTCCGAGGTCCAACACTCGGACCTCTTCCATGCAGTGCTCGGCGGCCTCGGCCAGTTCGGCGTCATCACCCGAGCCCGCATCGTCCTCGAGCCTGCCCCGGACATGGTCCGATGGGTGAGGCTCGTCTACTCTAACTTCGCCGTCTTCTCCTCCGACGCCGAATCCTTGGTCGTCGCTAGCGCCGACGTCGGATTCGACTACGTAGAAGGCTTCGTCTTCGTCAACTCCGACGACCCCGTGAACGGTTGGGGGTCGGTGCCGATCGGGGACCGCCGGCTGGGATGGCCTGCGTCGATCCCCGCCGGCGCTGGGCCTGTTCTGTACTGTTTGGAGGTGGGGTACTACTATCGGAAGAGCGACGGATTTGGTGTCGTGGACAAGGTCAGTAGTTGTGTTGTGCTGCAGGCGCCCATTTTTGTGTTTCGTTCGTATCATCATCCGAATCTAATGCCAACGTAAACATCAATCAATCCGCCATTTTTGTGCTCTCGAAGCTCGCATCAATGTGACATCACCAATTCACAAATCTAAACGAGGCTTCCATCTTTGTCAGTGGTGGATGCTCTGTGTTCTTGTTCCAACTTCGAAAACTTGCTCTGTTTGGCAAAATCTGGAACCGGCCATGTTTTTGGGTGGACGATGGTCGTCATTGTGACGCCATTGATCTTCAAAAATTTGTTGGTGACGCAATGCTGTTGTCTGTCTTGCAGGCGGTGGAGGAGAGGCTGCGGCCTCTGCGCTTCGTCCCCGGCCACCGCTACGACGCCGACGTCGGCTACGTCGACTTCCTCGGCCGGGTGAACGCGGCGGAGGCGGCGTCGAGAGCCGCCGGCACCTGGTCGGCGCCGCACCAGTGGCTCAACCTCTTCGTCCCCAAGCGCGACATCGCCGACTTCGATAGCATCGTCTTCCAGAGCCTCCTCAAGCGCGGCGTCGGCGGGCCTATGCTCGTCTACCCTCTCCTCCGATCAAAGTTCTCCCCTTTCCTCCTCCCAAATGTCCCTCGCCTTCTCCGGTCATCTCTGTATCCTAACATAAATGCGGGTGGGTTGCAGGTGGGATCGTCGGACGTCGGTGGTGCTACCGGAGGTGGAGGGTGAGGAGGTCTTCTACCTGGTGGCGCTGCTGCGATTCAACCGGCCGTACCCGGAGGGCCCGGCAGTGGAGCAGCTACAGGCCGGGAACCAGGCCGTCGTCGACAGGTGCGCCGGCGCCGGCCTCGCTGTGAAGCTCTACCTCCCGCACTACCGGTCGGAGGAGCAGTGGCGGCGCCACTTCGGGAAGCAGTGGGCGAGGTTCGTGGAGAGGAAGGCCAGGTACGACCCGTTGGCCGTCCTCGCACCCGGCCAGCGCATCTTCGCCCGCCGGAGTTCTGCCGCCCCGCCGCCTTTCTGACGCCAGCGGCGGCGCCGCCGGTCCGTTGATCTGGGGGGTGGCGCGTCCAACCAATCTATTTGCTGGAGGTGGGGCCCGGAGTTTGAGTGGGGCCGTGAGATGGTGCAGTGTTTGATTGGTGGGGAGCAGGGAGTTGATTTTACCCGTTCGGTGTACAAATTACCCTTCCCATAATGGGCTTTATTAAATTAACTAGTTTTGTCTTTTTAGTGCTAATTATGGCCCATCATGAATTCTCTCGCTCTACACCTATGCCTAATTAATCTGATATATATATTTAGGACGAGAATTTTATGACCCGGAAAAAAGTGATAAAAATTTTGTATCATGTTATTTTGGTTATTTTAATGTTTAGATCAATGAGCCAAAAATTTTGTGTTTACTTTTTTCGTCAAATATATGCTTGTGTATTTAATTGTATTTTAATAATAAATAAAATTTTTTATTTTCCTAATTAATATAATAACCCATAAAAAAATATTCTTGCACCTAATAAATTTTTGGGACAAAAATTAACATATAAGTATATAAAATTTTAATTTGATCAAAAACTTCGTAGAAAATGATAAACTTCATCGATTTATACTTTGACTGAGTTGTTATAATTAATATTTTTTACATCTCTTTTTTTACTACAGTGAATGATGATCACGAATATTTTTATGATAAAAAAATGAAATAGGAAAGAGAATTGAGTAAGGTAGTAACTAATTTAGTGGACACTCCGCATCATAAATTATCTAATATATTCTTCTTTACTTTTAAAAATATTTTTACGTCATTGGAGCAACATTGATAATTGATAGATTGCATGTCTTATGAATATGAATACAAAATTTTGTTTATGTGATCTTTTTAAATTTATTATCTTGGCATGATAACTCTGAACCTTTGATACCTAACAAAAAAAGGTTTTGTAATAGATTTGAACTCTCTTGATCTTTTATTTTATAATACGAATATTATATGTTAACTAAAAATATTTTTATTTTATATATAGAAGATTTGGATTAGATTTCTCGCTAACCCAATAATTATTTTACAATTTTAAATGTCGTAAATTACTTGTTTTTCTTATTTGTTACTACGTAGCTCCCACCATGTTTTGCCACGTGCACAAGAAGATGAATAATTTTCATCTTATCAACCATTGGAATATATATATTTGGCCTCTGTTCGGATTATTTCATGACTTTACACCTACGAGGGAATAGAGAGAATATGACCTTTATACTTTCACCTTTGTGAAACGACGTGTGCATCAGATTCTTCCATCAAATCTAATCTGGCCTTTTCTCTATTTTTCTCCATCTCAAATCTCAATCATCTCTGCTTTTCAGCCTCTTACTACCAAATCTCTCCGCTCAAATCCATGGACCCATGTCTTCTCTTCACCTCTTACTACCAAAACCTGGATCATTCTCATGGTTTTCCTCCCAGAAAATATTCTGTGCTGTATGGTAGCTGCATGTTGGTGATATATAATACAATGAGCAGGTGTTTGCTCCTCCTGGAGGGGACGCCAAGGATCCCCATCGTTCTTGGCGTCCACTTCGGCGTCTCCTCCTAGTGGAGGCAAAAATTATTATATTACAATAGACCATTCACGTCCATTGGGCATTGTGCAACCTTTTGCCTCTCGGGGGTTGCATTGCATGCATATAAATTAAACACATATACGTACAGAATTGCAAGGATTAGGATTTCTGAAGCTCTTTTCTAGGAAAGCAAAGTTGACCAGGAAAAAAGGGATTTGCATGTGTAAGGAAAACAATCAGAATCATATCCATAAGATAGCTTTGGGAGTTGCTGGGCTTGCCTTTTCCTTTCTTTTCTGATCTAGTCTGCATGAGAATCCATGATCAAAGCTCAAACAAGCCCTGCCTTAAAAGGAGTAGGATGAGGGGGAGCTTTGATATTCACGAGTGATGACCCTTTCTGGGGTAGGACCAGATATGGCCAATGCAAAGGGCTACAGATAGCTTTTGATTGGATAGCATGCATGGGGAATAAAAGGTTAAGCATATCTTGATCGCTCAAAAAGATGGAACTGGTAATTTTGGAGAGGCAAGAGAGATTCCTCGAGAACTTTTCACTTTAATATGTGTAGATGATAGTGCTCAACTTAAGACATGGCTTTTGAGTTGCACCCTGTTTGTTGTGCTGTGTTTTGCACTTGCTAAACTATGACAAACAAGCCAGAGAGTTGATAGTTTATCATATCGAAGGAGATTGATTAAGCTTTCTTGCTCATCTTGGGTCTGGTCTGATTTGTTGTCAAGTTCATATGATACATATCAGAAATCTCTAATTTTCGACACCACATAAGAGCAAGCAGAAAGATCAGGTCGGATTAGTGTTGACAACGGAGCAGATCGGTCCAACTTTCCCGGGACCAGAATCCCAATCAGCAAAAAACACCCGAACTAAACCTAAATATGCTTTCTTCAAGCTAGACCCACACACGTCTTGACCTTGATTTAGCGAATCCAGACCCAAACCAATTATAAATATATTATATATATTTATATAAAATACAAAAAATGTTTTATGATAATTTATTTTTATTTATAATAATATATAATATATTTTATAAGATACATTATATATATAATATTAAATTAAAAAAACTAAAATTTAAATATTTATCTAGTCCTTTAAGACCAGTACCCGGACCCATTATGCAACGTGTATTTATAAAACTTAACCCATAGACCCGGACCCAATAAAGTTAAATTCAAATCCAGTATTTTTGGGTCCAGTCAAGCTAGATACCTTAGGCCAGTTAACAACACTAACGGGGATATATATATATATATAAAGGCTGCAATGCCCTACAACTTTTACCACCCATTGCTGCACAACCGAGCCCAGCTGACCCGGCCTCCCGCCCGACCACCCACCGACCTCGCCGCCTATCCGACCCCACCCATTGCTGTACAACCGAGCCCCCGCCATGACTGAAGCCACACGCCACCCTGCCGCGGCTCCCGGCACGATCTGCCCTCCTAACCCCACTACCGCCTCGCGACCGACTCCCACCACGACGGACCACCCGTTGCGGTCCCCCAAGTTGCCCGTGGGCGGCTTGGGGGTCGTGGCAGAGGGGCGGGAAGGCCGCGGCTGGGGCGGCTTGGGGGCTGTGGTTGTGTAACGACCACAGTCCAAAGTGCAACGTAATGGGCTAAGTCATTTCTTTAAAATGGGTACCCCGGAAGTTAAAGATCTCTAGTCCATTCCCACTTATAAACATGATCTTCTCCCAGTAGGTATTAGATGTGGGACTAAGTTGAGGGATCTCACAATCCACCCACCTTAGGAAATTTCGTCCCGAAATGCCTATTCTTGGCCCGTTGCTAGCCCCAGCCCACAACCTTTCTGACCCGTGACTGGTAGCCTAGCCAACGTCCCTAATCTAGCCCACCATCTAACACGAAACCAGGTCGGCTCTGATACCATTTGTAACGACCCAGCCCAAAGTGCAACGTAATGGGCTAAGTCATTTTTTTAAAATGGGTGCCCCGAAAGTTAAAGATCTCTAGTTCATTCACATTTATAAACAGGATCTTCTCCCAGTAGGTATTAGATGTGAGACTAAGTTGAGGGATCTCACAGGTTGAGAGGCGGGCGGGCCACGACGGGTGGTTTGTCGTGGTGGGGAGTCGGTCGTGGGGTGGTGGGCGGGGTCGGGAGGGCAGATCGTGCTGGGGAAGCCGCAGCAGGGTAGCAGGCAGCTTTGGTCGCGGGCAGCTTGGGGGGCCACAGTGCGGTGGGGGGCAGGGGGACAGCGGCTGGTAGGGGCGGCTGCTGGGGGAGGAAGGAACGGCGGGGGGGGGGTGGGGGGGGTTGAATGAGGCGGCCAGGGGTGAGGGGCCGCGGCGGGAGGGCACTGAGTGGGGAGGGCACTGACGGGGCGGGCGGGCGAGGGGGCCTGGGCGGGGGGCCGGGGCAGGGGGCCGCCAGCTGGGGGTGGGGATGGGCGGGCGGGCGGTCAGGTGGTGGCCAGGTAGGCGGCGGCCAGGCTAGCGAGCGGGCACCGGCCAGGCGGGCGGGCGGGTAGCCAGGCAAGTCTGGGGCGGGTCTGGATCTCCAGTAAAATCTGAGCCGCTAGATTTCAATCCAGTGGTCTAAATTCACTGCGCTGCTGATGCACTGTATTATAGCGCACAACAACGGGACTCTCTCTCTCTCTCTCTCTCTCTCTATATATATATATATATATATATATATATATATATATATATATTCTTGATATAACTGCTTTTACACCTCAATACACGCACAGAAGAAGATAAAGGATGAAAATGTTGGTAATGACAAGAAAACTCTATCTGTGTACCACCATTTGAAGTCACCATATTCAAAAAATCTGAACTTATTTGTGTGTTATGATATTATCACAATAATTTTGATTAACAATTAGTATTAATCCTAGCAGATGAAATATCAATCTTTGATGTAGTTCTTAGTAATATTCAATTTTAATTGGACCACCATATCGTGTTACTGGTAAACAACTTCGCATTGACTCAGAAATGACTACACCTTTTACACAAAATAATGCCTAGGACGTGTGTATATTTGAGATAGACTCTAATATTATAGTAGATTCATATTAAATAATGAGATAAATTATCGTAATAATTATATCTTAGAGATAGACTCTAATTATAAAATATAGACTCTAATTGAATTGAATGGGTGGACTATAATTTATTTATTTGTATTTATATTATGTTTTCATTAGTTAAATCTCTTTATTTCGCACGAGAGGGTGACTTCTAATAGATACCCCCCTTCTACCATCTTGTAAGTATTGGGAATCAAAGCTTACCTCACCAGTGGGCTTTAACAAAGCCCATTTCAGAAGTAGTTGGGCCCTTGTTGAACTTTAATGGGCCTGTGCATATATCACGGGGTCTTGGATAACCCTATCCTACATTACCAGGCTAAGAATCGTCCACGTAGGATAGGGTATCCGAGCTGGCACCTATCATCTTCTTCCTTTAGATTCTATCAGTAAGCTACTGTCCTCTTCTCCACACGCCTTCAACCAAGCATCTTCCTTCTCTTCACTGCCACCACCGCCACCGCCGCCGCCGTCCTCACCAACACCACCACAACCACCTCGCAAGTGACACGATGGCCGTTGCCTCGGCCGTTGCCATGGCCCTGCCGATAGCCAAGGCCAGCCAAAAGAAGACAATTGGCAATGAAGCCTACATCAACCCCATGAGGCTGCCACCTATTGCAGCAAGGCAGTCCATGGTACCCAATGCCGGGCTCGAGGTTTCGGTGTCGATGAAGGAGAAGGCGGTCGCCGGACTGACCGCGCTGGCTCTCGCCGCTGCCGTGGTCATTCCGGACGTGGCGGAGGCGGCTCAGCCGGGGATCTCTCCTCTTTGAAGAACTTCCTGCTCAGCATTCTCTCCGGCGGGGTGGTGCTTGTCGTCCTCGTCGGGGCCGTCATCGGCGTCGCCAACTTTGATCCTGTCAAGCGCAGCTAAACCCTGTTCGTAAAATATGTTTTAATGAAGAGAATGGAGCGATATATGTGCTTTTACTGGTTGTGATTGTTCGTAAATGTACTGCAATTCTTGTTCAAATTCAAGAGCTTCATCCAAGCGTCATGCTTCCTCTAGCATTTTCATAGTCCACGTCGCAGATTTGCACAAAACCAAACACTGTGGTTTAGTTTAGGGGCGTTGATTTGGTTTTGACTTGAGTCGACCTCGAGACTTTCACAACACTTCGAAGATATAAAAGATTTATAATTTTTTTATATATATTTTTTGTATAATTTAAAATAAAATTAGTTTTAAAAGATTAAATAGCTCAAAATCATATTAATTAAACAGTTCAAAATTAGTTTCTTCATGCATAAAACTATATAAAAATATGATTCTAATTATTATATTTTGTCTTTCATGCAAATAACTATATAAAAACATATAAAATATTATACTTAATGTACAATATAAACCTTCGAGTCGAGTCGACCTGTGGTGTTTGAATTGAACTTACCCGAACTTTGATCGAAACTAAGTTGAGCCGAATATTAGAACGAATTCGAGTTTAACCAAGATGTTATTGCCCCTGGTGTAGTGACTTTGTTTTGATTCATATGAGAACAGAGCAATGTATATATATATCTTCAATCAATGAAAGAGTAGTGAGGATTGCTCTCCAAAACTCTCACATGGTATGAGAGCTGCAAGGTCCGTCAATGGCGGCTCTAGCTTTTTGAGCTTGTCGTCACCAACATCGGTCGAAATATTGTTCACCAATTCGAGTGATCTCTGCTCGATTTTGTTGCGGACGGTCGAGTTCCGCACCAGCGGCCATGGCGTCTGAAGGCGATAATCTGCATTCTTTGTTCTCAGTGGATGATTTGATACTTCATCCAAGTTTTGCCGCATCTTCATCATTGAGAGGTGCAATTGAACTCTCAAACTCTACTTGGTCTGAAATATCGCTATCCAGTGTCATGTGAATGTGGGGAATTTTCTTGCTATCAAACTAGATTCAACCAATTTTTTGGTTTGGGAGGCTCAGATGATTTAACTTGTTTGATTTGGTTGGATTTACTGGTTTTCTTGATGGATCTATTGAAATACCACCAAAATCGATAGTGGTTACTGATTCTTAAATGCATGAGAAGGTTATTCCTAATATTGAATATCTTGCTTGGAAGCGTTCTGATCGTCTGTTGAAAGGGTGGATTACTGGTTCTTTGAGTGAGGAGGTTGTTAATCACATTGTAGGTCTTGAATCTGCAGAAGATGTGTGGAAAGCTCTAAAGAACGCTTACTCATTCTCTACGGAGGAGCGTGAATTTGTTCTTTATGATCAGATGCAATTGTTGAAAAGGGATCAATGTGAATCTTTGCAAGATTATATCAACAAATTCTAGAATATTTGTGATGAACTGCAATCTATCGAATGTCCACTTCCGGATCATAGAAAAGTTTTTTGGTTATTGAGAGGCTTAGGTGATGATTAAATGATGTTTACAACAATGGCAATTAAACCTCCAACACCAAAACTACACAAATCCACTCAAGCTGCTGCAGTCTTTTGAGCTGAGAGTTATTCAATCTTCCATGGTTACAAAGAAATCAAATCAAGTTGCATTCATTGCAAATAAAGGAAAAGCTATTGCTACTTCTAGCAATAATAATTAACAATAGAAGAAAGATGATTTTTTCTTCAGAGAACAGGGGTTCCCACCTTGATATTGCATCATCTTCCAAAAGCAATCTGCCATGAGAGTTGGTTTGTAATCTGACTACTTGTCTGAACAAAACTAATTACTCAAATGGATAGTCTTCCAAGATAGAGCAAGAGGCTTTTCTTCTTAACCAAAATGACAATGTCAAATACGTCATAGGCATGGTCATACTGGAGAAAGATGCTACAAGAGGTTCAGTAGAAACTTTCAAACTCCTGGAACCAATGCCAACAGAAAGACTGATTAGGTTCAACAAGCTCTGAGTTCACTCCAACTCACTGATATGAACATTTCCCAATGGCTTCCTGACTCTGGCGCTTCGTCGCACATGACTAGTAATGCCTCAAACTTTACTACTTTAAATTCCTATGATGGTTTAGATCATGTTATATGGGAAATGATAAAGCTTTACCAATTAAACATACTGGTACTGTTGCAATTCAAACTGCTTTGGGTCCTTTGATTTTGAATGATGTCTTGCATATACCTGATCTAAAGCAAAATCTATTATCCATCAGTCAGTTCTCAAGAGATCATTCTTGTGTATTTCATTTTGATTCAATTGGTTCTACTGCCACTAACAGAAACGATGGAAGACTGATTGCTAAAGGGCGGAGATATGGTAATCTCTATTCTTTAGATCAAATAAAGAAAGAAGCTTTTTTTCAAATAGACAAAGGGAGGCTACTTTGAGCACTTGGCACTGCAGACTTGGTCACTGTGCATCCAGAATTCTATCTCAGCTGCATAAACAAAAACAGATCGATGTAAAAGGGCAGAAGTCTGATTCACCAAGTGTTTGTACTAGCTGCAAAATAGCATGATCTAGTTGTTTGCCATTTTTTTATTCTGAAACTAGTCCTTTCATTGTGACATATGGAGACCTTCTCCTGTAACTTGTCTTCATAAATACAAATACTGCCTTTTTGGTTGATTGAACTCATTTTTAATGGTTTTATCCAATGAGATCTAAATCTGAATTTTTTGATATATACATTCTATTGGTAAAAATGATTGATAAAAGTGTTGCATTCGGATGGTGGAGGAGAGTTTGTTTCCAATAAATTCAAAAGTCACCTTGCAGCACAAGGAATTCTTCAACAATTCTCCTATCATAATACACCACAACAGACTGGAATACTAGCAAGGTGTCATAGATAAATTGTGGAACTTGGTCTAACACAGTTGTTTCCCAGTAAATTGCCATTGGAGTTTTGGGTAGATGGTTTTCAAGCGGTTGTGTTTGTGTTGAACAGAATTCCAACAAGCAGCTTGTCACAAAATTACTCACCTTTTTATGAACTGTATTAGAAACATCCAGAGTATTATACCAGTAAAACCCGACCCGTCGGTTCGGTGTTTTTGACCAGCTTGGGCTTTGGTTCAGCTCGGTTAGCGTCCAGTTGGTCCGGTTCGATCGTGTTGGTGCTAAGTGGGTCCTTGTATGTTGTTATGGACTTAGGCATTGAGCGTCTCCGCTATTTACTTTTATCCAGTCGGCCCCAATTTTCAAGTCATAGCTTTATTGTTGTTTTGGGTGCTTAGTTAGCTTAGGGTTGCGTATCACATTAAGAGTCATATCGCATGCGTGTTTTGTGTACCCTCTAGCCCTAGTCATGCCTAGTAGCCTTCCTAGTCAACCATAGTCTTTTTCCTCTCTTTTCCCTCCTTTCCCACCTTTCCCTCTCTTTTCTCGTTGTCTTGGGGTTTAGTGCTATGGCACTCGTGCGTAGACCTCTCTTTTTTAAACCAAAACCCTAGTCGTAACTTTCTAAATTATCTCCTCTTCTCTTCTCCCCTTGTAACGACCCGACCCAAAGTGCAAACTAATGGGCTAAGTCATCTCTTCAAAAGTTGGTAACTAAAGTTAAAGATCTATAGTCAATTCTAACTTATAAATAAGGTCTTACTCTAGTAAGTATTAGATGTGAGACTAAATTAAGAGATTTTACAATCTTGTAATGACATGCCTTAACCGGCTCGTGGTTACCCAAAAATACGGAGGATATAAAAATAAAAATGCAAACACATGCATCATAACATGACAAATAATTATGCTTCAGTTATAATGTAATGAAAATGATTAAATATGAAATTCAAATATCTCTAAGAAATTATTAACCATAAAATAAATCATGTTATATTATTAAATATAACATGCAACAATTACATAAGGTAAACTAAATATGCAAAAGCAAGTCCCATAGCTTCCAAATCGCTTCCCATAGTCACAATTATAACTTAAATAATATAAAGAAGAAGTCCAATTTTATTTATCAATTCTTATAACCTGGGTTGGTAAAGAAACCACCAACCACACCCTTAACCATTAGTTTAAAGCTGCTCACCAGTGGTCACAAAACCACGTTAGTGATAAAACCACTAAGTCGTATAATTACATGAAATAAGTTAATATATTCCATATCATTATTTATCAAGTATGTTAATGATTATGAGTTTATGCTGAGCTCTAATTATACCACGAGGGGTGGCCACCCCATCTAGCGATAATCTCATGCATGCATACACACGCTACATGGTTCACAGCCTATAGTTATCGATATTTATCATTGACTCACCCTCTCGGCATCACAAGTACATAATGAGTTGTCTTACGCCATTATGCCATGTCACCCCTTTTTGGCATAGGGGTAAGTATTTTATCTTTCAAATAATTTTAAAGGTGTGACTCTTTGTCGGACTGAGTCAATTCCTTAACCCCAGTTGTGCTCAGCGCATGATGATCAAGTCTGGGCTTAAGCCGACCAGGGCTGCTAAAAATGAATGTATAACATTTTAAGTAATGATACAAACCTCAAATTGCAACACAGCTGAACCGATGCACGAGTAGCAAAAGCGGACTCTAGTCTAAGGGAAAAGAATTAGATTAGATCCTACCCAACAAGATCTAAATGAATGCCATAAATGTGACGTGGAATAATATATATACCAAAGAAAGACAATAAATTGATAAAAATTAATTAATAATTGATTTATCAATCTATAAATTTATAATCATATTAAAGCTTAAACCACCCAAAAGTTAGTAACAATTAATTCAAATTGTAACCCACCATCAATAACTATAACCAAATATTTACTAATCTTTTCATAAAATACAATAATTTATTTCCATCCACTTAACTAAAATTTTACCCATAACATAAATACTTTATTAGCATGATAACAGCATTAATGTCTTACCTTTTTAAAATAAATTATTTATTCAAATCAAGATTCACCCTTAGCCAACGATAAAATAATTATTGACTTAGTAGGATATAATTAATTACTAATATTAGAGTATTTTCCTTGACACGTTAATTATTTGACTAAGGAAATCTTATTAGTCCTAAAAATATGGGTCAACATTTACACTATTAATTAATATCACACTTTAATTCCAATTAAAAAATGAAAGTAACTTATTCTGTCAATAATAACTTGATTATGTATTGACAATAATTTATCAACTATTCACTAACTCTAGTTAATCATCCTAAGATCAGTTAGATCGTCGTATACAATTATTTAATATGTCTTGTATTAAAATTTAAAGGATATCAATCGTAAGATTATTTAAATTACTTAACTCGATAAAGGTTTGAACTTTAACTATTTTAGCGCATACTATTAAGATTCAATGTTTGATAATTATTATACTATTGTATCTTAGTAGCCCATTTTTTCTATCATAATTGACTAATTGTCAACATGACCAACTATCTTAAACTTATACTTAAAGTTAAACTTGGAAAAACAAGTTTAATAATAACTCTATCATGAATAACGTGTTAGCAACACTATTACAAAATATTTATTTTAGACATGATAAAATAAACTAACTTTATCTTATATACAAATTAAAATATAATATCGTTTACACTTAATTTATTTATTAGCTAAATTTAATAAACAATCACACCCATCGGACTATAAATAGATTGAAAGTTCTACTTTCTCCATATTACAAACCTTGATTAACCAATTATTAAAATAATCAACTTTACCTATTTTGTGATTAATTTTTAATTCTTGATTATAGTTTAATAATAATCACATTATAATTAGCTAGAATTGCATTGATGGTAAAGGTTAAAATTTTACTTTATTAATCACTTATAATTACCTATATTTACTTATAAACTTATAATATATGAATCAACTATAAACAATTAATCCATATAGTAATATCAAACTACCCGTGGATTAATAAGGTTTGTTAACCTAACCATGATTATTTTGTAAGCATAAATTAATTTTTAATTTAATCACCATGGCTATAAAGTGTAAGGAGCATAGATCATGCAACCCAATGCAAAACAAAAGAAAAAGAATAGTCATGGTGGAGGGTCATCCATAGCATAGCGCCATGCACGTGAATAAAACTCCTTCACCCAATACTGTAGAAGAACCACTAACCCCCCACCTAGAAAAAACAACCCTCCAAACTAATTAAGAATGCAAAACAAAACAAAGAATAAAAGGTTATCCATAAGAATATCATGAACTAAACTTAAAATATGCATAGATGACATGAACAAGAGGAAGGAAGAAGGAAAAGAGCAAGGAAGGCAACAATACTGAAGGAGAGGGGAGGAGCATGAGGAGTTGACATCAGTGGGGAAAGAAAGAAGGGGTGACAGTGGTAGAGGGGTCAACTCATTTACAAGTGTATATTAATATGAGGAGTGTCCAACCCCCAACACTGAAATTTTTCCACCAAATCCTTCAACGTCCCAATCTTCCTATCCATGCCCATACCAAGTCCATCCCAAATAAAATAACGTACATATTTTTAGGGTTTTTACACCCCTTGTCCCTCTTCTTTTGCCTCCCCTCTCCTTCTCCTACACCCTCTTCCTCTCTCTTTTCTCCTCTTTTTCTCTTCTTCTCCTTTCTTCTCTCTTTCCCCCTCTCCTTCCCCTTCTCTTCTTTGTCTTTTGGGTACATTTTTCTCTCATTTTCTTTGGTTTTTTTATGATTTGCATTGTTACATGTATATCTTGATAAAATCATGTAGATCATCTCATTGTGATCATTTTGATATATTATTTGATACATTTTGTATATTAGATTATTATAAAAATTTAATGTTTATATAAAATTTCCATCTTTATTGTTGTTTTGTTTGCATATTATATGTTTATTAATTTTGAGCGGTAAACCACTTCCTAAATTACATAATTAAGGTTATAACAATAAAAACATGTGAACTTTATAAAATTTGGGCCGCATCCGAGTCGCCTGGATCAAGTTCCAATTATTAATCAGATAAGCAATGTAATAATAATTCTCGTTAGTGTTTAAATTTAAAACGAACCAATCGTGTGACCTTAATTAATCTCACAATGAAATTAAATAATTTATTAAATAATAAATATTTAATTAATAAAAATTATTATTTGCACGGTTGGGTTGGGTGATTACAACATCTCAATTTATTCTGGAGGAGCTAATCGAATCCATTTGATTCGACATCTATCAAGTTTCAGATCTCAATTCACCTCGATGATTTAACTATTAGGTTGCCAAGTAATTAACCAACCATATCATATTATTTTAATATTGATTCAAAGTCTATGTGACTATTTAGTATATTATGATATCTCAAGTTTAGATGTCCAGTCCAGATCCCTAGACACACTGACATCTATTTGATATCTCAATTGTGTGGGTTATTAGCCCAGATGATGTTCATAATATATCAACATCACACTCATGATCTTCGCACATGGTGTATTAACTTGTTCAACTTATTGCACGATATCATATTTCATGTGCAAGCTCGACCTGATCAGATCAGTGAGTTTATTTAATTTCTTGTTGCATGTCATCATCTTTGTTGTATCTAAGGCTATTTATGCATTGCACACATCCATCATAAAGGAGCGTGCAACTGTCTGCATCACTAGGCCGCTCGGAGTTGGGCTTGGCGTAGTAAGACGATGAGCTCTTCTGAGGTTTGTTAGGACTCTCTTCTGCTTGGCTTACGTGATTTAATTTATATCCTAGAATGTAGTTAGCAGCATTTTATTGGATCCCACTACCCATGAGTTATTTAACTGATTTTTTGGATTAATAAAACCTTAAAGATGAGATCCATTGATGAGTTTTTGAAAGATTATTAGATTCAACTTAAAATTGCATTTTACCATTATATGACATGTCCATGCTCAGACTTGATATATGTATTACACTTTTAGATTTTGACTTGCACGTGAGATGGATGGGATGCGTGACATCACTAGGGGGCGATGCTCACCTGTGGTGCTCAGTGACTATTTTATATATATATATATATATAACACAGATTACTAGCCTGCATGAAGTGTATATTTCAATAGTTTATGCATGTTGCCTCCGTCAAGTATATCCTGATTGCGTAGTACTACAATGATTATCAGGTAGCCCTATTGGGCATATTACCTACATGTTACTGTAAGCTATTATCTAGTCTATGTGTATGGATTATCAGCAATTATGATTAGGCTATATTGACCACCTGCTTATGATCAGTGTATTGTGGAGGAGTTGCTAATTCATTTAAGTTTCTTATGGATTACTATTTTATTCATCTAATAATGTTGAGATTTTTCCCTATTAATTATTCAGAACTCAGTGACACATGTTATTGACACATTTTCTTATATTATATAGGCGAGCAAACTTAGCATTGGCCAGTGTAGACGCACAGACCACGAAGATCCTAGTGGATGTTGCGCTGGTATTTTGGTGTTGTGGGTTTTTGGATGTTGTGTTGTGTGTCCGTTGGGGACCTTTTTATTTGTTAGATATGCATGACTCTTGGTGTTGTTGTCTTGAGATTGTGGATTATGATGTGATGTAGTGGTCGTGTGACCTTGAGACTTGTGTCTTGTGACCCATGTCGGCTTGTGCCTCGTGTGTGATACTATGACTATTTTGCTAGCTTTTGTATACCTAACTTTGTTTTGAAGATGAAGTACTCTGGGGTGCGCAAGTCTAAGTTATTATGTGTAGGTTACTTCAAGCTCTGGAGTCTTATAACTTATGGTAAATAAATATCCAAGTGAGCGAAACGATGTTACTTGGAAGGCACACAGGGTGAAGAAGAACATGGGCTGGAGGAGTATATATGATTATTGTATTTGTAGGAGAAGGGCCCATGTGAAGACCAGGTAAGCTTATAACTTGATGATTGTGAAATCTATAATAAATGTGATATGAATGATTTGAGAATATGGCGTAACGCCTTGAAAATGTTTCTATGAATGTTAAATGATTTTATGAATTATTTCTGAGACTGATATGTGATTAAATAATAATTATATAGGTTATGTAACTTTTCCATTATCCTATTTACAGAGGAGACTACCGAATTTTCTCTAGAAACTTAGTCTCCTTTGTAAATTTGACTCATCTAGGTTGATCTATTTGCATGCCCAAACCTTAGGTGTCTTTCATGTATTGTGGTGTTATTTGCACATTAAATTTCCTTGGGTTTTACCTTTTAAAGCCTTGAATGGTTAGGTCCTTGTATCGATTCTCCATTTAATGAGTTATAAATTAGTATCCCAAAATTTATCAGTTCGATTTGGTTCACTTTGTAGGCCAAATTGGGGTGTTACACTACCTTTCGACATTTGCATGTAGATGCTTTCCCCACTTGAGACCTTATGCAAAATCCAAATTCAGCCCAAGGTCACAACCTTGTATATTTCTTGGATACCGTTTGAGTTGAGCTCAATTTATTTTAAACCGAGTCGAGTTCGAGAACACCTATAAGATATAGACATTCATAATTTATCTACATCTTTCTTTTACATAATTTAAAATAAAATTAGTTTTGAAAGATTAAATAGTTCAACTTCATATTAATTATACGCAAAATAATTTATTCGTGCATAAAACTATATAAAAATATGATTCTAAATATTATAATTTGTCTTTTATGTAAATAACTATATGAAAATATATAAAATATTATATTTAATATACAATATGAAGCTTCGAGTCAAGTCAAGTTGTATTTGTGTTTGATTTGAACTTGAGCCGATTTTGACCAGAATTAAATTGAGTTGAACATGGAGTAAATTTGAGTTTAACCGAGGTGTTATTGCCCTAGAGTAGTGACTTCGTTTTGATGTAGTTCTCAAGCCTCACTTGCACACATAAGCAAAGACACCAGCCATGATGCCAATAGTGAGAAAATGCCCTTTTCTCATTGAAATTTTCAGTGACAAAAGGTCCATTTTTTGAGACAATTTTTGTCACCGAAATTTACCACCTACGGAAACCTATACAATTAATTAATTTGGTGGCAGAATGGTAACAAATTGTTACCAAAATTTTTGGTGATAAAATTTAGTAGCAAATTGTCATCGAACGGTCACCGAATTTTAGTGACAAAATAGTAATAAAAAGTCATCAAAATTAGTGGCACGGTTTGGTGGCTAAGATTTATCACTGAATTTTGGTATCATTTGGCATCAAATTAGTTTTGACACTGAAATTTTTCCGATGATAACTTGATGACAAATTAAAAAAAAGAAATTGGCACACCATGCGGCGCATCAATGGTGATGTGCCCTCATGGGCACCAACAGGTCCACGTTCACAGAGCTTAGCACGTGGGTGACCTTGTGCCAAGGTGGCACACAGCAGCCATGGCCGGCCACAGTGGCAAGACGTGCATGGCCAGCATTGGGCCACTCGAGAGGGCTGCACGATGGGGGCAAGGCGAGGTTGATGAGGATAATGGGGCCGTGGGGTAAGGGTGGTGGGCCGAAGTGGTGGCAACGTAGCCATGCGGCCACGTTGGGATGCATGATCCCAGCGCAGCCGCAAGGCCACACGTGCAACGCGGCCACTAAGTAGCTATGTGCATGCTGCCCTTTAAAAAATTTGATTTTAGCCCGCAAAAAATGGTGGCTAGTCAGTGGCTAAGTAAATTGTCACCAAAATATTTAATAGCTATTCAGTCACTAATTTGAAAAAATACGGCACTAACTTTTTGGTGACTTTTTTTTTTTGTGTCGTCAATTTAGTTACAGAAAAATAATAGTTATTCGGTAACTAATTAAATTGTTGTTACCATTTGGTGGCTAATTTGAATAAAACAAGACATTAATTTTCCATGGGTATTTTTTGGTGTTGTTAATTTAGCCACCGAAAAATAGTGACTATTTGATAACTAATTAAATTGTCACCCACATTTTTGTTGGCTATTTGGTAACTAATTTGTAAAAACGATAGTCACCCGTGACAATTCGGTGGCAAATTTTTACTAGCGTTTATCTATATATTAAAACACATACTCATCTAATAATTTGTACCATTCAAAGAATAATATCATAATTTTAAAAATAAGAGTACTGTGCATATTACAACAAAAAGTATTCTTCAGTTGAATTATTGCAGTTTGTGGTTGTCTTCGGGGATTGCTAAGAAATTTGGTTGTGGTAATGTATTTTTCTGAAGTGTGATTTTTCTAACAGGTTGGAGCATTGTTAAAAAATGCATCTTTCTGAAATTTAACAACATTGCCTATGCATAATAATGTTGAGTCAAAAATATAGTGATCCCAAAATCTAATTGCCAACTTGGTATCTTGAAATTTTGTGGTCATCTAGAATTCAGAGATTTATTGATTTTCATTAATCAAAGTGTGCAGTAGAGAGACAGCCTTTCAACAATTTGACCAATCCATCATCAAATAACCTACCAATTAACCAACTCCTTTCCATGATACATGGCATGTATTTTATTGAAATTTTTTCTTCACAATTTATGATTTAGGGGACTATTCTATATATTCCCCATCCCATCAAATAGCAGAAAAACCCTCATATATTATGATTAAAAGAATCAATTTGTTAAAGTCCAAATTCCGTGCACGTACGAGTGCACAAAATATCCTCCTCGTTACTTGAGGTGTGTGCCATAATTCATAGGTAAAAGAGGGAAAATAACTAATTCAAGTTTGTTCTACATGCCCCTCAATTAACGAATGAATCTTATGAAATAACAATTAGATGTTATTTATGATTCAATAAATTTAATTTAAGCTTTTATACGATAATATAGGCGGTGAAGGGGAGTGTTGAATGTACATGAAACATTTTTGGTTTTTTATATACTCGTACATGTTCCAAATTTGGAACATGTAACCTCCTTTAGAATGACTGTGATCATGACAATACCCATTTCTAAAACGGCACAGATAAGTATTAGAAGTCCCTCAAGAACACCCGTGAGGTTGCAATTTCCGTCCTTGACTTCAATCAGTCCTTCGTTCCAAATCAAATATTGATAGTTTTCTGAATCCATCAATCCTTATGTCATAATCTTCTCTCAAAACTTGAACAGTATGTTTGTCATCTGAGTGTATTAGGTCAGTGTGAGCATATGATATCAAATTTATCATGTTAGCACTTTTCTTGACGGGAGCAATTTCTTCCATCTCACAAACCTGAAGTAAAGAATTGCAGCCGAAGAAAATGAGAAGCAGAATTTTTTCATTCAGCAGCAAATTCCGAGGGGAATTAGCAGATCAAACTCAATACAATGCTAAATAAAAGAAATGAAGAACAGAGGGCGGCTCAAATCATAATATTTCATTTTTTTCTGGCGGTTACGCCATGCCATGCCCAAAAAGTGAACGTTGGTATTTGAATTATAACTACCATGAGACCATCCGTCACCTCTCCTCACTTACTAGTCACTCCTCTTCCCTCATTCTTATCTCGCCGGCGCTCCTCCCATGTCGACGGCCACCCCCTTCCCCTTCTCCGTCGACCCAAATCGGAGGAGAAGGATCAGAGGTCGAACGATCGGTATATTGCTGGAAATAGTAGTTGGCTCTGTTTTCGCTCTGTTTTTGGAGGATGGATGATTTCCCTTTCTTCTGGGAACCACCTGATAGTCCCAACAGTAGCCCAGTTCTTCGGTTCTGGGATGAATCGGTCGTCGATTTATCGCCGTTGCAGCCCGTTGCCGATGACCCTCCTCCTCCGCCTTTCGTAGACCACCCTCAGATGAGCAATGCAGCATTGCAAGAAATACTTGATTGGGATCCATTTGCCGATGAAGTATTGGGCAATGCGGAGGAGAACAGAGTTCAGAGACGGGAATTTGATGTTACCAACTTGAAAGAAAATGGTGGTTCCTTGGTTGCAAACGAGAGTGTTAGGTGGCCGACAAATTATGAAGAGAATCATCTAGTTGGAAGTGGTTGTCAAATTGTTGTCGGCGATGATCAACGTGTTGAGCAAAATGATGATGACCAATTTCCATTCCCGGAGCTTCCTCCATACTGTATTGCATGCGAACCTCTCAGACAAACAATTCATTACAGTGGTATGGAGTTCAATACAGAGATTTTGATAGTTTATTATCTGAAAAAAACCCCATCATATTAAAATCAATATTCAATCATAATATACCGGATTAAAGTCATTATTTTTGTT
Organism: Piper betle; assembly: GCA_033002965.1. Lineage (NCBI taxonomy): Eukaryota > Viridiplantae > Streptophyta > Magnoliopsida > Piperales > Piperaceae > Piper > Piper betle. The sequence goes on along the minus strand of JAURVB010009989.1, from coordinate 40,230 downwards.
CCTGTTTCCGAACTCGATCTTCATGTAAATATATATTTTTTGAAGCTATGTTTTTCAGTTTTACGCCTAACCCACAACAATAAGATGGTTTTATTTGTATGATATCAAGAATCATTTACATACTTTTCTTGCTATCCTAGCAATGGCAACAAGGAGAATGGAGATTCACAGAGGGGTCGATTCTTTATACCATGCCACTATATGCACAATTTATAGTGAGGCCGGAGGTGTTCCTGTTACATACCATGATGTCATTGTGTAAGTTCTCTATTGATTTCATTCCAGATTGTCTACCATGTTTAATTATGCTACAAGACGTTTGTCATGTTTATTACAATAGTGATAATCTCTTGCATTAATTTGAACTTGTCACTATATACTTACTAAATAGGTGGACTTCTTGTGCATGCACTAGACACTATATTACTTTTTTTTTTGAAGGCTTCAACAATTTGAGATGGTAGTGAATTTCATGGTGGACTACTTTCATCGACAACGAGAAGAAGGTCATGACTTGGTGTACGACTCAAATGATATCGATGGGGACGAACATTTTGGAAGCCTCCCATCTACATCAATTGCTCCCTCCCAACCTTCTCCGAAGGGTCATGCCAATCCTATAATGAATCTGCAGCCAATCAGCTCTTCAGGTGGGTATTCTTACATTTTTCATTTGTGCACAAAAACATGGTCGATTATTGATTATAAATCGTTGATTACAACAATTTCTTCTAGGACCTCCGATTGATCTACAGAAGAGGCGCCTACCATTTCCCAAAAGCCGTGTGGTAATACAGGTAAGAACAGTCCATCTATTGATGTTTCGATGTTGTTCTAGCCATTTCTTTTAGCTCTATTGTCAACATATTCTATCATTTGGTAGCTCTATCCGTACGTAATGATCTGCAAAATATGAGAACTAACTGATCAGATTATTTGTAGAGGGAGAGGACAGCAAAGATGGATCTTGACGATTTGAAAAGGTACATGAATCTGCCCATAACCGAAGCTGCAAAGAGGTTGGGCGTTTGTCCCACTGTTGTGAAGAAGGTTTGCCGAAGGAATGGCTTGAGGAGGTGGCCACACCGCAAGGTCATGTTTCCTGCCCATATCTTCTCAAGTGTTAGCAATATAGGAATTGATTGATGTCAATTCTGACGGATTAAGATGAGCTGGCTCTCGATTCGAATTGGTTGAGCTGGCTCTAATCCTGCCCATCACTTTGGGGGCTTTTGGCGTACCACTCATTTGTACACTCATTTGCTATTATACAAATGAGATTATTTACTTAGTTGATAGTGTAGATTATCCCAAAAGATAATTGTAAATAAAATTTCGTTTGATTTGGAAAAAATTTTCTGGTGTTGCTCCGAAGAAGCCTAAATAGTATACATAAGCAAAGACAAGATATATATCTATATATTCAAGAACATAATCAGCTGAAAACTTGTACCATTGCCGTTCATCAATTTTTGGTGTACAAAAAGAAGTAAAATCATCCTCTGCTTCGCGCCAATGGGAGCTTTGCCAGAAAAAATGGAAAGACAATTCGCTGTGAGCATCGAGTTCTTCATGTAAAAGGAAAACAGAGTGGATAGGTCAGCGCAGCCTCATTCACTTCTGCGCGCTCTTGAGGCTTAAACAAATATCACGAAAACCATAACTGTCCCTCTGTTATAATTTACACCCAATCTTCATGGCTCCATTTTTCGTAATTTTGAGAATGTCCTCAAAGAACAGAGCTTAAATAGAATTTGAAGTCTGCGCGCTTAAAAATGAGCTTTCGCCCGAAAAATCAACTTCCTCGGCCTTCACAACATGAGTTTTCACCTGCCGTTCATCTCCATAACTTTCTTCATTAATTTTCAATGTAAACAAATATTGCTTAAACAAGCTACTCTTAATAATCTCCCCAAACCGAGTATCATCTCCTTCATGTTTCAAAAATGCAATTGCCTTGCAGAGTGACCCAATATCTCCTCTCCTGAATCCTGAAAAGCTGTAACCCAGGTTGTTCCAGTGTGATCCTGAATCTGTGCCTGAAGAAGATATCTGTAGTCACACTCTTCAATAAGCTGCTCACATCTGTCACACCTCCAGCTTCCATTTCCTGATCTTATTACTTTCTTACTGCATTTTCTGTCTCCTATCGTCAGTGGACAGGCAGTGTAACAAAAATTATCTGTTTTAACAAACATCAATGTTGCCTTCACAATAACCCAATCTGGTTTACCAGACTTTCCAAGGCCCTCATCCTTGATTTGATATATGGTTTTTCTGCTTTCCATTTTGTTTAACTTTGGAGTGAATTCCTTGGAGATTGACCTAGATGCAACGTTACTCCCCCTTTATCAAACCAATCTCTTAGGCTATGAGCCTCTGGTATGTCTGGATTCGTGAACAGTTGTGTAGACGATATTGTCCCCACCGACTTCCCACTAAAGTCATTCACTCTCCCAGCCTTCACTGCTAAAACCGGGCACAATCCTGAATCGAGTATACTCTGCAATTCCCGACCTTCCTTGTTGCACAAGTCACCCCAAAGAGTAAGCTCTACACTACAGTCAGTTGCATCTTCTATATTTAAAATTTTCCTCTGAGTTTCCATCCCATTCTTCCTTAAAATTGGGATTGAAGGACTAGCAGATATCACTATACCAATAACATCCACAAAGGAATTAGCCTCTAAATTCTCAATTTCATTAATTGGCGTGAATGAAAACTGCTGTCTAGATATGCAGCTGTCCTCATCTGGACAAACGTCCACGGTTGAAGTTGCCTCTAAAAATATTTCCCAGTCATGGTTGAGATGGTTGAAAGTTTTCTTGGCTGGTTTCAAATTTCCCTTTGATATCAAGTAGACTTTACCAACCTCAACTACATCATAGAACCTATCTACAACAGAATTGAAACAAGTAACTCTAATTTCCCCTCCATCAGAGTCGAGAAGGTCGAAGGAGAAAACTTTTCCATCTCCTTTGGCATTATTGTAACGTCGAAGGTCACCTTTTGCTGTAACCCTAGCTTTAATAGCCCAGCGTCCTTGATAAGGATTCAAAGCTGAGATGGGAATGAATCGAGCAGGAGCTTCATTCTTAAAAATTGGACCGTGGCTTTTGTATTTTGCAGGAGGTTGATAAGAGGCCCGAACAGTTGGATGAAAGTTTTGTGTTTTATTACCATGTTGTGATGCAAGGTTCTTGGCTCCCACTGATGCTCCATTACCTGGCTCACCTGTTTGACGTTCTGAAATCTTCTCAGAAGATGATTTTTGGCTTGTGAAGTGTGATTTGGGTGGCTTGCCTATAATCTCACACTCTTCAACTAGTATTACCATGTTGAGAACAACAATTATCCTGCACAAAATATAAGTACGTGACCAAGAGAATTTTTTATTGAACTTGAGAAAGGTAATGAAAGAAACCACCATATTGCCATCAAACATCAAAATAGATCTAATATTTTGAAAGCTTTTAGTCTGAAACTGAGACGTGATTTCCTTCTAACTCTCATCTTAAATAAAAAAAAAAAGTACTGCAAATAAGGTCAGCAGGATATTCATATCCAGGTCTGTTTCATGCAAAATGCAATATCATTCTTAATCTTCATCCACCACATTCTTTCATCTCCTTGGCAGTCTGGGTCCCTTCCCTTTCTCTCTTTATAAACTACAATTTTTGCAAACCACCACCCAACACAACAATTATATCTGCTGTAACCATGAGTATAAGCAGCATAAAATGTCGAGGACATAGATCCTAAGATAGGATTCATGTGAATACAAATGACGATGTCATTTTGCTAGCATTGCCCACAAATTCATCCCCAAATCTGTTTTGGATAAAGACGACCCAAACTCATCACCGTCTACTAACAAAGGAGAATCCAATCCTTACACATCATACTTCTGAAAAATTGTTCCATAACAGCATTCTCTAGATTAACTATCACATAAATCTTTCAATCCATATCTTCATCATCAAAACCAGACAATATTCATACCACAAAATCCCAAAGTATTTCATCTAAAATATCTAGTATATGAGGTAATAACTATTTCAACACAAAATCAACCAAAACAATGGGCATCGGCAAGAAACATACTTTTGGCCTTGAACGGTGCTGCAAATGTACTCAATCAACTGTACCACCGAGCCGTCCCGGAGCTTCCCGCTCTTCACCCGGTCGTTGAGCTGCGTGGCCAGCATCGCCGCCTGAGCCGCCGCCCCGTCGGAGAGGACCATCCGGTACCTCTCCTGGTTGCCACCCACCGGCTTCAAGCCCGAGACCTGCACCACCGGCTTCAGATTCACATCGCCTCCGACCACCGCCAGGACGCCGTTCGGCGTCAAATTCACGGCCATTGTCGGCCGGAAAAAATCGGGAAAAATTCCGGCGGGAATATTGAAGGTTGGGGAACCGGAAAGGGATCGAATTTACGATGAAACGAATCGAAATTTTCGGAAAAAATTGAAAAATTGGCGATGCTTTCCTAGGGGTGGAAGGAGGGGGAGGGGAAGGAACGACGAAGGCGGGGGCAATAGCATCGTGTGTTGTAATTTTAGACACGCCAAACGTGTACGCCAAACGCTTACGCCCCACCACACACATCACCCAATGATTACGGGCCACGTCAGGATTCAATTGACAAGGTCATAAATTTTATTATTAAGGTACTTTTAGTTAAATGTGTATATGCTTATAGAAATACACTATTTTTTTAATATTTTTTGAAGATTAAATTTCATTAGAATTTGATGGGCAAAAATACAAATAATAAATGTATTAACTAATTAGGAATAATATGAATTTCAAAGTAAATAGAAAAAAATATTTATCCATAATGAAAAATTTTCCATTGCTTACATTAATAGACAAGATATAAACAAGTGTGAGCTACATTTTACTTTCTAGATTGATATATCAACTTTGGTTATTGGAAGCCGAGACGTGGCATTTAATGAGGCTAGTATGCACAACGACCGATTGAAAGAAAAGAATGAAAAATAATAGAAAAAGACTATATAGAACTTGATGAACCAAAAGTCAAAAGAATACCTTTCTCTAAAAAAGGAAAAGAAGTGATTAAGATGAAGTTGAACAACAAGTTTTTTACAACTTCTTGGGAATATTCGGGAATGGAGTGATAATTAGTCAAAGATGCGGGCTATATTTGAAATTCATTTTATTTAATTTTTACTAAAAAAAGAATGCTTCAACCCCCTCATACTAAATAGGTGAGTTTTTTGGCTTGCTTCCTTTTCCCGTGGATTGGTTAATTTTGGCCCTATAATCGTTTTACAGGGCTACTAATTATTACTTAATTTAAAATTATTATTATTATTATATTACAAAAATAATGGAGTATAATTCTGCTCAAATTAAAATTCTAAAAATTTTGGTAAATTTCATCTATATATTTATAATTATATTACCTGAATTAAAATTTGTTCCCAAATAATACATATTTAATTAAAATTTTTTATTCATATATTATCATTTATCAACCATCTTGCATTAAAGCATTGTAAAAACCACGAAATAATAATAATTTTCTCTTGAATGGGGAGGGTGTATGGATAAAATTTATTATTAGAATTTATTGGATATTTTGTTACGATGGGAGAAAATTAAAGGAGGTTTCGGTGAGATCTTTTAGGGATCAGGTGTTTTTATAGATTATGAGAGATTATATGGTTGTAATAGTTATTATAGAACACCCTCAATTGGAGATGATTGTGGGAAGGGTTTGGATGTAGGTGGGCCATTGTCGGCATCGTTATTCTCCCCACCTACTTCTTTTCCTCCTCATTTCTTCTTCTTCCTTCATACTTCTTTATTTATTTTCTTCCTTGTTTGTTTCTTCGTGGATGAAAAAAATTTAAAAATAAATAAACAAACTAGTTTGTAAGGTTTGATGTGTGTTTTTTTATGTGCCTGGTCAATAGGTTAATATGAGTACATACGAGAGAAAATTATATTATGTGTATGCCCAATTAAATAAGTTGATAATGACATACTTTTACATCTTTTGGATGTAATTGATCCACGTTTGCTATTAATTAACTAGTTAATATTTGTCTTCTTGATTTTAGGTTATGTATAATAAATTAAGACAAGAGGTTTATTTAGAAATAATATAATAATTGATTAAATATAATGTCTCATATAATGTACAGTTTAAATTAATTGTTGTGATATTAATTGCTATTATATCATATTATATATATATATATATATATATAGTAAAACCATTATATATGTATCAAACTTTTAAAATGTTATTTAATAAATAAGGCATTAGTCTTGTATCATGTTAATTTATCAACTTATAATTATTCTTTACTATGAAAATGATAAATTAATTTTAGTAAATGTATAAAGTATTATATTTATTTTTGGCCAAATTAATAGGCTATAATGTGGCTTACAATTCAAATTATTGTTTACGGTGGACGAGGCATAAACTAGATTATTAATTCATGAGTTATAATATAGATAGCTTACATACTAATATATTTTGATATTTTGAGAAATTATCATTGGTTTACCCATTTTAATATTTTATTCGCTATTATATATGATTAATTATTAATTTATGGATTGATAAATCAATTATTAATTAACTTTTAGAAATTCATTGTTTTTCTTTTGTGTGTGATATTATTTCATATCGCATTCATGACATTTATTTAGATATTGTTAAGTAGGATCTAATCTAGTTTTGTTCCTTAGACTAGAGTCCGCTTTTGCTGTTCGCACATTGGTACAGCTGTGTTACAATTTGATGTTCGTATAACTACTTCAAATATTGTATATTCCTTTATGGTAACCCTGGTCGGCCTGAGCCTAGATTCAACCACTATGCGCCGAGCGCAATCCGGGTCAATGATTTGACTTAGTCTTACATGATATTGTACCATTAAAATTATATAAAAGATAAAATATCTGCCTACAATGATACCGAAAGGGTAAGTCAATGACAAATATCGGTATTACATAGGATTGTAACTGGATGGGGCGGCCACTGTAACACCCCAAATCCGGTTCACACTCGTGAACCGAACCGGCATGTTAGAGGCCCCGATTACGTTGGCTAACCCAAACCTAACCCATGCAGATCCAATCTCGGCGTCTTAAAATGAAGATACAACTTGCAATGCATGGATGAATGCACAAACCCTAACATGGTACTACATGAATGACATACAATTCAAAGTACACACCAATACAATTACGGTCAAACTCAATAAAAATTCTAAAATAAAACAGACATAGTGTAACACCCCAAATCCGGTCCACACTCGTGAACCGAACCGGCATGTTACAGGCCCCGGTTAAGTCGGCTAACCCGAACCTAACTCATGCGGATCCAATCTCGGCGTCTTAAGATGAAGATACAACTCGCAATGCATGGATGAATACACAAACCTAACATGGTACTACATGAATGACATGCAAGTCAGAGTACACACCAAAACCATCCCGATAAAAATTAATAAAAGTTTTGAAATATGACGGACAGAATTTCCCCTAAAAATGCAATTAGGGGCCACCCTGTCAAATATACATATAAAAATATATATAATCAAGTATCAAACAATTTCATTCACGCAGAATCTAATTTACTATACTCTCATTCTGAAGCTTGGGTTTCAACCCATCACACTTTTGCTGCGCTACTCTGATCATTTCATTTCATCTCATTGTCAAGCCTCAAACATTTACTCATAGCATGTTTATAAAATAACATCATAAACAAAATATTAAACATTCAATCACCCGATGTGTGTGTGCAGAAGACCTTATTGCTCCTCCGTCCTGGCCGGCCATCCATCTCGTGCTTATCACCTACATATATATAAGAAAAACGTCAGTAACAAGCGTTACTGGTCCGGAAAATAAAATAACTATAACAAGCTGGCTATGAGAGCAAACTCTCATATGAAAGAAAACCATATACTTCCTCAAGAACACTCTGAAGGGCACTACTGAGGAGCCACTGGGCTGCAGACCCGGTAGCATCCCGAACTTACTGCTGCTGGTACTGTGCTACTCTCAGCACTTCTTTTTCAGTACTTCTCGTGAAACTTTATCCTAAGCCCTCTCCTTACCTCCATATTTCTCCTGGCCTTGAGCACGAAGGCCGAGTACTCTCAGGCAGTCGCCTTTAGTACCCTTTGAACCACAAGTCCGGACATGCGCTGTACTAAACAGTACCCGTAAACCTCCACGTTCTCCGGGTGTGAGGAACTCAAACGCGGAGTTGTCAGGATCCCTCGGGAATGGAACAGTCCGCTGGCACTAATCCAGAGCCCGCTTTGACTGTCACGGCATCCTCTGCATGGTACGTGCAGTCGGTTTCTCCATCTCTCGTCTCACTGAAAACTCGATAAAACTATATATATAGGCCTGGGAAGGGATTCATATAATAGGCCCGAAGGCAACTTGTGGTGGATCTTGTTTTCGAAATCATCCTCGAGGGATCTCATCCTCGAGGGGTTATTAATCCGGAAAATATTCGATTAAATGGCCCGAGTTAAGTGGGATCCAATAAAACGCCACTTAACCCGCCCTGCAAATAATAAAATAAACATACAATGGAAGAGCGTAAAACAAGACGAGTCCTAAACGGACCTGGTAGAAGCTCCAAGCGTGTCATCGCGCCTAGGCGGCGAGCTCCTACTCCGTACCTACACATCAAAACTAAATACTAACGCCCGCTAACTAAATGATGCATCAAACTCAACACACATCAATCACAATTCAATCATCAACAATCCAGCAACAGTTAAATAATCATGAATTTAAATAATTCTAACTCATCCTAGTCATACCAATTTTATTGTGTTTTTCTAACTTCTGTCGTGATCCATTATCATGATCCAACTCGATCTATCTCATTAGATCACCTACATTCACCCATCCAAATCATGCATGTAACTTATCATTTTATCCCTAATTAGTCATTAATCACATCATGCGACTCATTGTTTCATCCATCATTAAACATTAATCACATCACTAATCATAAATATGAAAATAATTCTACTCATCCTATTCCTACCAATTTTATTGTATTTTTCCTAAGTTACATTACTCGATTATCCTGCTCAATCTACTTACTTCATTAAATCACTTAACCTCCATTCACTATCAATCACATCATAAATCCTAGCATGCTGTGCTAACAATCATTATCAACTTTAAATAATCAAGTCGGAGGTAATTATACCTCACGTCGTCGGCAATCGGCGACGGTTAGGGTTCCGTCGCGCGCCTCGAAGCTCGAATTCGGCGCTCCTCGGCGTCCGAAGCTCGATCGGGCTCCACCGGGTGAGCCCCGCGGAAGATCCGGTGAATTCCGGCGAATTCCAGAAATTCCGATTTCCGGCGGTTTCCCGGCAGTTGCGGGCGGTTTTCCGGCGACTTCCGGTGGTTTTCCGGCGACTATTGCCGGTGGCGTCTACTAGCCGGAAAGGGGTCGTGTTGGGTACCCTCGGAACCGGCTCGACGAGCCCGACTCATCTATGAGGTCGACGTGGTCGGCCGAGGCAGTGGCTCGCCGGAAATTGGCTAAAACAGGGCCGGCGGCGATGGGTCGCTAGATCCGGCCGGCCACGGCGGCGATGGCCTCCGCTCCGGTCGGGGAAGGCTGCTAGGGGGTCGAAGGTGCTGTGGCGACCGATCGATCACGGCGGCGTTGGTCGCCGGCGGCGGAATCGGCGACGGGAGCGCAACGCGGGCGCGGCGCTCGCGGCGTGGCTTCCTCGCGTCGCGGCGGCCCGATGGCGGCCGGGCTTGGTCGGGGCAGCATGGCGACGGCGTCGCCGAGCTGGGCGGCGTCGGTCGACGGCCGGGCGGCGCCGACAGCGGCGGCGGTGGCGCGCGAACGGGGGCGGCGCGGCACGAGGGTTTGGGCGTGGGGGAGAAACGTCGGGGGTGTGTGTGGTGGCAAACTCGTAAATAATACTTGACTCGTCTCCGGCTCGAGTCAAGTATCATAACTAACTCGTATTAAATCCTAAAAAATTTCATAAAAATCGGGAAAAATCCCGTAAAATCAAACAACACCAAAAAAATTATAATGACATGCTCTAGAACTATCAACCCACCCAAACTGCCCGAACGCGTCCTAACGCGGTAAACGGCCTAATATTAATTCTACGATCCACTATATATAAAAGTAATAAAAAAAATGACTGGCATACTCTCATATATCTGATAACTCATTCTGTTCTGCTGTATTCATGACGTTATCATCATATATTTGGGTACGCATGACCCTCATAGCTCATACACGAGACCGGCGTCGGCTCGGTACACGTGTCCTGAAACTGACTCAACTCGAAAAATAACGGTCGACCCGACCGGTTCTGAATATAAAACCCTAACTCGAATCGTGGGTTTTACACATAGTATCCCCTAAAGGTGCAATTAGGGTCCACCCTGTCAAAACAACATATACCAATATATATGCATATATCAACAATTTCAATCACACATAATCTAATATATTGTATACTCATTATGGAACTTGGGTTTTAACTCACCACACTTCCGCTGCGGGCTCTAATCACATCTCACCTCTTGTCATCATGTCTTAGCTTTTCATCATGTCATAGCATCATCTCATTGCATTTAATCATATCCTATCATGTTTTAGCATTTCACATCATTCACAATATAATAGCATCATAAATAAAGTATTAACAACTCTATCTACTAGCATGTGTGCATGAGACAACAGTGCTCCTCTGTCCAAGCTGGCTCCTCCAACTCGTGATTATTATCTACATATAGTATAAAAACATGTCAGTAACAGGTGTTACTGGTCCAGAAAATAAAATAATTATAACAAGCTGGTTATGAGAGCAAACTCTCATATGAAAGAAAACATCATATACTCCTCGTGAACACTCTGAGGGGCACTACTGAGGAGCCACTGGGCTGCAGACCCGATAGCATCCCGAACTTACTGATCTGCTACTGTTGCTGATGCCGCTCTCGACATTTTCTTACTTCATTTTCTAGTCTCAAATCCTAAGTCCTCTCCTTACCTCCATATTTCTCCTGACCTTGAGCATGAAGGCCGAGTACTCTCAGGCAGTTGCCTTTGGTACCCTTTGAACCACAAGTCCGGACACGCATTGTACTAAACAGTACCCGTAAACCTTCACGTTCTCCGGGTGTGAGGAACTCAAACGCGGAGTTGTCAGGATCCCTTGGGAATGGAACAGTCCGCTGGCACTAATCCAGAGCCCGCTTTGACTATCACGGCATCTGCTCATGGTACGTGCAGTCAGTTTCTCCATCTCTCGTCTCACTGAAAACGCAAAAACTATATATATATATAGGTCTGGGTAGGGATTTATATAATAGACCCGAAGGCAACTTGTGGTGGATCTTGTTTTCAAAATCATCCTCGAGGGATCTCATCTTCGAGGGGTTATTAATTCGGAAAACTGTTCGGTTAAATGGCCCGAGTTAAGTGGGATCCAATAAAATGCCACTTAACACATCTTGCAAATAATAAAATAAACATACAATAGAAGAGAATGTAAAACATAGACGAGTCCTAAACGGACCCGGTAGAAGCTCCAAGCGTGTCATCGCGCCTAGGCGGCGAGCTCTTACTCCGTACCTACATATCAAAACTAAATACTAATGCCCGCTAACTAAATGATGAATCAAACTCGTCATGATCAAACACACTCACAATACAACATCAACCATAACAATCAACAATTATGAATGTGAAAGTAATTCTAACTTATCCTATTAACACAAATTTTATTATATTTCTTAAGTTACGTTGTACTCGATTGTCATGCTCAAATTTACTTTTACTTCATTAGATCACTTAACCTTCATTATCTGTTAATCACATCATGCACATCTTTACTTCATTCATAGTCTCGCATTCATCATGACAACTACTCAATTCTAACATGTTATGCTAACAATTATCATCAATTTTAAATAATTAAATTGGAGGTAATTATATCTCACGTCATCGGCAATCGGCGACGGCTAAGGTTTTGTTGCGCTTCTCGGAGATCGAATTTGACGCTCGTCAGCTTTCGAAGTTCGATCGGGTTCAACTGGATGAACTCCTCGGAAGATACGGCGAATTCCAGCGACTTCGATTTTCTGGCGGTTTTCCGGCAGGTTTCAGTAGTTTTCTGACAGCTTCCGGCGGTTTTTCGGCGATAGTCGCCAGCGGCGTCTACTTGCCGGAAAGTGGTCATATTGGGTACCATTAGAACCGACTCGGCGAGCCTGACGCATCTATGGCATCGACATGGTCGACAGAGGTGGCGACTCACCGAAAAATAGCAAAACAAAGGCGGCGGCGATGGGGGACTTGATCCGGCCAGCCTGGGCGGCAATGGCCTCCGTTCCGGTCGGGAAAGGTCACTGTGTAAAACCCGCGACTCGAATCAGGGTTTTATAGTCGTTAGCCGGTCGGTTTGACCATGGTTTGAGTCGGTTCAGCTTTCAGAACATGTGTGCGGGGCCGAGGCCGACCGTGTGCACGTGCTATGAGGGTTTATGTATACCCAAGTATCGATGATAGCGTCAGATACGCATCAGCAGACTGAGTTATCAGTAGATATGAGAGTATACAGTTGATGATTTTATTTTTTTTTATGTTGTGACCGTAGAATTAGTTTAGGCCGAATAACGCATTAGGACACGTTAGATGGTATTCGGGTGGGTTATTAGTTATACGACATGTCATTTGGATGTTGTGATATTTTGTTTGATTTTATGGGATTTTTCCCAATTTTTCTAGATTTTTCTAGGATTTATTCCGAGTCAGTTATCATTCTTGACTCGAGCCGGTGTCGAGTCAAGTCTTATTTACAACCTTGCCACCCCCTATACTTCTCATCTTCCTCCCCCAACCCGTGTTTTCACCGCCGCCGCCCTGAGATTTTGCCACCGCCGTCGACGCCACCTCGCCGCCGATCGACGCCGCCCAGCCCGGTCGTGCTGTCGCCTTGCCGCCTCGACCACGCCCGGCCACCGTCCAGCCGTCGCGACGCCGGAAATCGCCCTCGATTTCCCTGCCGTTCCCGACGCGATTCTGCCGCCGTCTACGCCGGACCGCCGCCGCCATGACGTTGGAGCTTCTCCCCTCAACTTCCCTACCTTTCCCCCTGCTTAGCGCCGCCGTCGAGGCCGGCCGTGGGTCTGATCGGAGCGGCCGACCGCCCCGACCGCACTCGACGCCGCCGTCGGTGGCCATCGCCGCCGCGGTTGCCCTTGTCGTCACCACCATTGGGTCCAGCTCACCGAGACGGTGCTAACCCCTACCTCCGATTGCCTCGCCGGAGCAGTCACCGGAAAACCACCGGAGCTGCCGGAAAACCGCCGGCACAGTCGCCGGAAAACCGCCGACTCGCCTTCACCGCCTTCGTCCGTCGGCACCGATTTCAGCGCCGATCGCGAGGTGGTTCTTCCTTCTTTTTTTAGAATTATTACATACATGTTGTGGTCATGGTAGCATATTAGAATTAATTTTATTAACTTCATGATTTTAGTTTAATTAATCGTGATTATGATAAACATGTGATGATTAGCGTAGATTGTGTTGTGTGATGTAAATGCTCACTAATGAAATTGTTAGTAAACCATTGAATAGTTAATTAAATGCTTGTTAACTAGTTAATTTATGAATTTGCATGATTTAGGTTTTGCATGCTAGTATGAAGTTAAACGGATTAAATTGATTAAACCATTGTCACCTAATTAGAATAGGTATGCTTTGAAATTGGAATTAAAAGTGCTAGGTAATAAGTAACGTATGAAATCATAAAATTATTAACTTGCTTGACAATTAGAGATTTAGTGTGATTGTTGAGATGATTGTCATGTTTGATTAGATTATTGTATGCATGTGGATATATTAGTTATATAGGCGTGCATCATATATGTATGGGCGTTAGTAAATAGTTATGTTCATGTAGGTTCGTTGCAGGAGCTCGCCGTCTAGGCACGAGACTGCGCTTGGAGCTTCTGACAGGTCCGTTAGGACACGCTTCTCAGGTTTTATCGCTCTATTCTATCGGTGATTTGATTTATTGATCGTAGGACGTGTCAGGTGGATGATTTATTGGACCCCACCTAACACGGGTCACCTGGTCGATGGTTTTCGGAATTAATAACCCTCGAGGATGAGATCCCTCGAGTTTGTTTTCGAAAATAAGATCCACCTCAAGTTGCCTTCGGGCCTATTATAATAAATCCCGACCCAGCCCTATAAATAGTTTTATCGAGTTTTCAGTGAGACAAGAGAAGATGAGTCGACTGCACGTACCATGAGCGGATGCCGTGCCAGTCAAAGCGGGCTCTGGATTAGTGCCAGCGGACTGTTCCATTCCCGAGGGATCCTGACAACTCCGCGTTTGAGTTCCTCACACCCGGAGGACGTGGAGGTTTACGGGTACTGTTTAGTACAGCGCATGTCCGGACTTGTGGTTCAAAGGGTACTAAAGGCGACTGCCTGAGAGTGCTCGGTCTACGTGCTCAAGGCCAGGAGTAATATGGAGGTTCGGAGAGGGCTTAGGATAAAAGTTTTACGTGAAGTACTGAAAAAGAAGTGTCGTGAGCGGCACAGTACCAGATAGATCGGGATGCTGTTGAGTCAGCTGCTCGACGGCTCCTCTGTAGTTGCCCTTATGAGAGTTCTTGAGGAAGATATATATGATGGTTTGCTTTCCATGAGAGTTTGCTCTCATGTTCCAGTTTGATATTAGTTATTTCCGGACCAGTGACACCCGTTGCTGACGTTTTTCTACTATATGTAGGTGAGAATGATGAATGGCGTATGCCGGCCTTGACGAAGGAGTAGCGCTTGCATTGCACACACATACCTGGTGCCGCGCCGACTTTTGCGTAAGATGTGATGTGATTGGCTTTTGTAGTAGATTTACATATTAGTATTTATGCATGTGTTTGTGAGGCTTGTATGCCATGTTTTAGAAATGCGTGGAAATGTTTTGAGAAAAGCTCTAATGATGTGCTATGCTGAAATGAAAAGGAACCAAATGAGCTGAGTATGAGATTGCAGGTGGGCTAGACCCAATTACAGTATGTGTGGATGATTTGAAGTCTATTGCGATATAAATTATTGTTTTATATATATACTATATTGTGTCGTATTTTAACAGGTCGCCCCCTTATTGCACTTTTAGGGGAGGTTCTGTCCGTTTTATTCCAGGTTTTATGAATTTTGTTGCTATTTTAATTATTTTGGTGTGTGGTTATTATCATGACATTCACGTAGTATCCTGTTAGGGTTTTGCATCTCATTCATATATTGTTTGCGCATTAGCGGCGTGCTCCATCTTGAGACGTCGAGAGGGTTATGTCGTAGCCGTTTAGGTTTTGGGTCAGCCAACTTAATCGGTTTACGAGTAGTTCGATCCTTTATAATAGTTCTGGTCCGGGTTGAATGTAAACCGGATTGGGGTGTTACAACTGGGTGGTCGATGGTGCTGAGCCGACCACTGGATGGTGGCTGCGATGGTCCCCGGCGGTAGAATTGGTGACGCGACCGAAACGTAGCCGCAGCGCTAGGCGCGGTGATTCTGGCCTCACGGCGGTTTGGCAGCGGCCGGGACTGGTCGGGGCAGCACGACAACACTGCGGTGTGGGCCTAGCAGCCGACGCTCGACAGCAAGCTGATGTCGGCGGTGGTGGCGGCGACAAGAATAAGGGGCGGCAATGAGGGTTTGGGGAAAAAGACGTTGAGGGAGAAGAGAAAGGCTCGGTGGCAAAGTCATAAATAATACTTGACTAGTGTCCGGCTCGAGTCAAGAATAATAACTAAGTCCTATTAAATCTTAAAAAGATCAGGAAAAATCCCATAAAATCAAACAAACACCAAAACATCCTAGTAATATATTCTAAAACTACCAACTCACCCAAACCGTCCATAACGCATCTTAACGCGATAAACAGCCTAAACTAATTCTATGATCCTATTGTATATAAAAATGAAAAAAATAAATGGCATACTCTTATATATTCTGATTACTCATTCTATTCTACTATGTTCATGACGTTATCATCATATACTTGGGTACGCATGACCCTCATAGCTCATACACGCAACTGGCGTTGGCTCAGTACACATGTTTTGAAACTGACTTGACTCGAAAATAACGAGTCGGAACCGACCAGTTCTAAATATAAAACCCTGACTTGAATCGTGGGTTTTACAGCCACCCCTTCCGATATAATTAAAGCTCAACATAGGTTTATAATCAGTAAAAGACTTAATAAATAATGATATGGAATATATTAACCTGTTTCATGTAACTATGTTTTATCACTAACGTGGTTTTGTGACCACATGTGTGGACAATTTCAGACTGATGGTTAAAGGTGCGGTTGGTGGTTCCCTTACCAACCCTAGTTAGAAAAAATGATGAATAATATTGAACTTCTTCTTTATATTATTTGAGTATAATTGTAACTATAAGAAACGATTTGGAGGTTGTGAAACTTATTTTTCGTAGTTAGTTTACCTTATGTTATTGTTGCATGTAATATTTAATATAGCATGATTTATTTTATGGTTAATAAATGCTTAGAGATATTTAAATTTCATATTTAATCACTTTTGTTACATTAAACCTCAAATATAATTATTTGTCATGTTACTGATGCATATGCTTGCATTGTTATATTTATATCCTCCATATTTTTAGGTAATTCCCAGTCGGATAAGGCAAGCATTACAATTTTTTTTCCATTTGATTACTTTTAAGTCTTCTTTGAGTTGAGATTGATTCCAACTTTACAATAGTTTTATGAGTCCATCACTAGTTACTTAATTTGAAATAATTATCATTATGATTTATTATTTGGAAAACGTTAGAATATAGTTATACCCAAATTAGAAAATTTAAAAAATTGATAAATTTTAATATATTTATAATTATACTAACTTCATAATTCATACTTAATTTAGATTTTTATAGATTTTAATTAATTAATTAATTAATTATCATTAAGAAAAATTAGAGTATAATTCTATTGGAGTTAAAAATATTGAAAAGAGAAATTCCCTTTAATTATTTTTTTGCTTATTAAAATTAAAATTATTTTAATATTTGCATACAATTATATTTTCATGTTAAAATTCAAAAATATCCATTTTTATTTAAAAATAATTTATTAATATTTTTTAAATTAATTTTGTATACTACATTATATTATTAATAAATTTCAAATGTATCCGTGCAACATGCACGGCTTTAGCTAGTTATTAGGAAAAACTTAGAGTATAATACTTATCAAAATATTTTTAAAAAAGTCAGGTTAAATTTCATTTAATTATTAGTAATATTTTGTAGAATTAATTTCGTATGTTATTAGCATATATTATGCTATTAACATATATTATTTGTAAGTTTCAAACGCATTCTTCACATCATGCGGTCTTTGGCTAGTAAATATAATAGTAATTAAATTCCTTAGTCAATTTTTATATTTAAAGAGTATTTAATTATATTTTATTAAAATTAATTAATTTTTTTAATATAATCGAGATTTCTAATTTGAATAGAATTATACTAGAAGATTTCTTTGATAGTAATTTAAAAAGACAATCTTAAATTAAACACTGATCATATATATATCTATGAATATTAGTTAAAGAACAGAGATTAATGTAGCTTTGAGATTACTTGAAAAATGAAATTAAATAGTTAATAATAGAAAAAAATTTTATATTATGATTAATTGGAATATTTTTGTTAGGAAGTATTAATGATGAACAACTTTTATTATGATTTGAAATAATGAGGACTATTATGTTTTTTTTTTGTTAATTAATACTTATAAGGAACATATGGGCCGTAGCTGCACAAATTTACTATAAAAAATGTAGGAACATATTTGTCTTCTATTTCTTCACTAGTGGAAAGAAAGACCTTCTGTCACCAAAATTTTTCGGGATAAATTTGTCACCATTTTGTTACCATATTATGAATCAAAAAATTTGCCACCAAAAGTCACTAAATTAAAATGACATCAAAATTTATCACCATTTAGTTACCAAAATTTCGGTGGCTAAATATTTGCCCGGTTACTATTTTTTAGTGTTAAAATAAATGACACTAAAATTTTGCCACCGGAATTTTTGTTGCATGTATTTAATAATTAATCACCGAAAATTTTGGTGACAACATATTTACAACCAATTTGACACTGTTTTAGGGTATCCAATTTTGAAAAATAAAAATAAAAAACATGGGCTACGTGGGCAGCCCGCGTGTCCTTTTGTTATCTTTATGGCATTGAATTTTACATGGGTGGTAAATCCTATATTATGAAACAATTGATATTTACTTGGTTGTATCATAGTGTAAATTATCCTATAACCTTATCAATCAAAATTCGGTATCTGTGAGTAAATAAAGTGGAGTGCGGCCTTTCATTGCAATGTTGATTTGATTAATTACACGAGAAGATTAAGTACTTCGTGCATGCATGTACTTAAAGACATGATATCTTGCATGCGCATTTTATACAGATATCGAATGATAATAACCATCCCGATCAAATGCGTATTAGAAAGAAGATAAATAATTAGCAATTTGATTATAAATGATGCTATACGACGTTCGTCACCCACATCTTTTACGGACATTATCAAATAAGGATAGGTATTATTTATGTCCCAGAAAATCTAATTTAGGTAGTTATAAAAAGACATGGACGGAAAGCGTCGCCGGAGAATGTCCTGCACCATTTTTTTTGTTATTGTTGTCATAATTTGGAGCTCAGATACTGAACATTGGAAAGGCACATATCAAAGATCATGGAGCTGGTGGAGAAGTTTCAACTAAAGGTTAGGTCTGCAATTCGAGGCGTTGCGTCGTGCGAGTGTCGGCGAGGGCGTGAGTCACCGGCAGCCGGAGACTGGAAGGGCCATTGCCGGGGAAGGTAGACCAAGCCATGACATGGAGGTCTATACCTTCCATGCGATCAATGGCAGTCTCCAATGTTTCCCTAACATCGGAGTGGTCGCAGCATTCGATTAATCCGGCGGTGGAGACGGTCGTCGGCATCAAGCTTTTGCCGTCGAGGCGGGAGAGGATAACCTGGTAGCCCCCTTCCCTGCCTGCTCTCTCAGCCGTCCCAGCCCTGCCCCTGTCCGCGGCTGTCCCCTTCCCCACCCCGCAAACGCTTATAAATCCTCTGTAGTATGTACATGCACCATACAGTAAGTTAGCCCAAGAAAAGATGTAAGCCAAAGACGAAAGACAATGTGCAAGCTTTTCAAATAATTAAAACTTGGGAAGATACGAACGAAAGATAACTAGTCATAGTCTCTCGCAATGCAATGCGTGGGTATCTTTAAAATTAGTTAATAATATTAATAAAAATATATAAAATTAATTTTAAAATTATTATTATGTTATTTTCACATCCGAAAAGTGTAAGACTCAATCATGTTCAAATAAATTACCCAATCATTAAATACCCTCACCACACTTTTCTTATTTAAAATAAAATGAATACAATTTTTATGATTCTGTGTTACAACCATTATTATTATTGACTCTTCAGTCTTACCACATTATTTTCCTTATTTATATTTAATAAAAAATATAATTATATACAAATATCAAAAAAATTAATTTAATAAGTTAAAACCTTTAATAACTGAATAAATTTTATTTTTAAATATTTTTAATATGATTAGAATTATACTCTAAATTTTTTAATAATAAATAACAATATGTAAAATATATAAAAAACTGTAAAAATTTAAATTAAATATATTGTTAAATAACAAAATTTAATTTGATAATATAATTATAAATATATTAATATTTTATAATTCCTAATTAAGTAAAATTATAATCTAATATTTTTCTAATGATAAATAATAATAATAATTTAAAATTAAATAAGTATTAAAATGCCCGTAAAATTATTGTAGGTCAAAATTAACCTATGATGTAATAAAAGTTGAAATATGATGATAGCGAAAAAATCCCCACGCTTTTAATGTAAGGCCATAGATATTAAAAATAATTAAAAGACATGTGACTTACGTCTTTATTAGTACTTTTCAAAATAAATAATAACGAGGTAACATTATAAAATAATTATATGACATTATATCTTCACTACAATTCTTCGTGTAAGATCTCTCAAACAATCAATTAGTCTCACTTTCACTACTTATTAAAGATGTGATCAATTATCGTAAGAGTGATATGTTTGTGATCTTCAATCTAAAGTATGCATTTTTAAAAAATAATTAAGCCTATTAATTTACATTTAAATTGGACCGTTACAAATAATAGTATCCGAGCTAAATCGTTAATGTGTTGGATTGTACAATGTATTATATTAGATGATGAAAGTTTGTTTAGATATAGATTAAGACAATTAATTTAGACAATGGAATTTTTTTAAATGGGTCGAAAGTAAAATAAAAAATTAGTAAAAATCATGAATTAGATGTATTTATAAAATTGTCGAAGATAATAGATGATATTAAAATTAATTAGTAATCATTATCATGAACGGAGATTTTTAATTAGAGAAGAACTAATCTTGGTTCTGTCATTCGTGGTTACCTCTTCAGTGCGCTTGATGTCCATGCCAAACCTTGTCTCCCCCTCCTCCGGCGACAGAGTGACCGGAATCTCGGCCATGCCGGGCAAGAACCAGAGACGAACACCCTGCACAATCTGCTGCAACGAGGGGGCATTGCCTGGGCGCTCGCAGCGAAAGGAAATGGGCTGGACATCGGCCTGGACATTGACAAATATGAGCGGAGCACCGGAGGAGACTGCGGCCGAAAACCACGCCATGGTGCGGGCGGTGGTGGCCTCGAGGCTGTGCTCGTAGGAGAAGGGGAGGAAGAGCACCGAGCTGAGGACACTGCAACGAGGGTCAGGTAAATAGATGCCCATCTTCCTCCTCCAGTCGTACTTCATTCCTTGCCTATGGAAGCCTACACTTTGCACCACCTTCACCACCTTCCTGCTCATCTCTGCACACACCTCATTTATAATTAACTTAGTAGAAGACCGATGCAATGCACAAGATAAAATATTTTAAATTTATTTTAATTATTTTTTAGTTTAAATATAATAGATATTAATTTTTTTCATTTATTCTGTGCATTAATGGAGTGATTTTTTATTATTTTTTATTAACACAATTAAAGATAATTAATATAGAGATATATCATTTGAGTAAAATCATATATGCTTAAAAAACTAGCTATAGCTAATAGATATTTAAAATTATGTAAAAATAAGTAATATAATAGATATTAATGCAATCTTGAGATTAAAAAAAGAAATAGGAAAATAACTACAATAATAGATATTAATGTAATCTTGAGATTAAAAAAAGAAATAGGCAATATAAAAAAAGACTTTTATTTGGGATTATGAGGGGATTCTTATTGGAAATAATAATGGAGAACAATTTTGATTAGAAAAAAGAATAATGAAGAACAATACACGTTTCTCTGGTTTATACTTATTATGAAATATATGCACTACATTAATTTAATATCAAAATGAATCAATATGAACCCAAAATAATCACAACAAAGAAAACCCGTCAACTTTTGAGTAGATCTAATTTAGCTGCGAACTTGAAAAAAATGCAAACGAAAAATTACATATTTAATCAACTTTAATCTTTGAAAGTAGTAAAAGACTTAAGTTCATCTTTCAATTTAAAACGAGATGCCTTTCAAATTTTTATTTTCTTCCCTCAAAAAAAAATCATTGCTATAACTTTCTAGTTTACAACATCGAATCATTGCTAGTCATATACAATACTTGAATATTTCATCTTCTAATTAGATTTTTTAACTACTAAAACTCAAATATGCGTGCATTGTTAAAGATGGATTAATGTATCACCTTGAAGTTCTAAGCAGTGATCAAGGGTTAGGTCAGCAAGGAGCACAACATGGCGATCATCGGAGGCAGCTCTAATGGTGAACCTCCTCTGCAGCTTGGAGCACCTCTCTTGCACCACACACGCTCTAAGCTTAAGTGTCTCGTGACCTCGCCGAACTTTGACCCATATCACGTCCACCTGACGGATGAGCCTCGCCAACAGTGAGCTCAGCTCCGACCGGGCCTTTGCCGAGACGTAGAAGTCCTCACCTTCCTCATCGGCAACGCCTTCAATGATGTCACCGGGAAGCGGCATGTTCTCAGCCCACTCCTCCTCCGGCATGCCCGGCTTCACCTGTTTGACGCCAACCACTGTTTGAAGGCTGCCCATGTCGTCGTCCGTGGCCGTGGGTGTAAAGCAGCACAGACCCATGTATTAGATTTGCTGGGTACACAGTTGAAGTGTGCAAAAGGCTTACGTTGCTACCTAGTTCGGCAACTACGAGGCCGAGGAAATTACTAGTTATCAACGAGACCTATGAAGCTGCTTTGTACAGACTCCATTTGCCAAGAATACAATAAACTTGACTGTGTTCGCCTTGTACTCACCTTCTTTGTCAGTACCCTTCATTTCATTATAAAGAACCCGCATATCTACTTTATCTATTGCTCTCCTGTGGACTCTGCTGGCCTGCTGCTGCAAGGAGTACCAAACATCGTCCATGAGTAGGACTCAATTCTATATACGCGCCTTGTTGCCGTACGGCACTTGAACAAGTCTTTTCTTCATTTTCTGCACACCCCTATCAATAACATAACAAAGTAAGATTGCCTTCATAAGTTTCACCAAGATCAGCACAAAGCATTTCAAAAGAAGGCTTTAAACATCCAAACATCATACAAAGCCCTTGTGCCCGACGATTTTAACGATCGTGCGCTTAAGCAGTAAAACAGTGAATAACAGTGAATAACAATGATCAAATAGCTGACAATATTTAACAATGGCTACGCTATAGTCGAGAGCAATCTTCAAATCCCAACTATGGTACATGTGTAAGGCAAGTTGCCCATTGAACAACGCACATGATTAACCAATGCCTACACTACCCAAGTCAAAATAAAACAAGGAAGTTAGCGTAACCCTGCATGTACAAGCAAACACAACTTGCAAATTACGGGCGTGATCTCTTGTTGCTGCAGGAGGGGCACTTGTACTGCTTGATGTGCTCGGCTCTCGCTGGCGTGATCTTCACACATTTTCCGTGAAACCACTTCTCGCATAGGTCACAGCAAATCCAAAACTCATCGGATGCATAATTCTCACCACAAGCACCACATAAGGTTTCACCATGTTCTTCATCCTCGTCCAGCCCCTCGTCTTCCTCTACTCTCTCTTGTGTTCCTTTAGAATATGTTGCCTGTAATCGATAAAAGCAATCGTCAATTGCACATGAATCACCCTCATCAAAACATGAATAAATATATGATTAAGGCAACTTTTTACCGGCTTTGAGTTTGATTTTGATTTGCTGCCACTGTGGTTATTTGCAGATGTTTTCTCCTTCACGTGCTTCTTTACAGTTCCAGTCACAACTTCAAATATGGATGGAAGCTCATTAATCATGGCAAATAAGCGCTTTCTGATATATATGATCATGAAAAAGTACTTCAAGATCAGTGTGAAGCTATGTGATATTTAAACAGCAACTGATTATTTATAAAGCACGGAATAGCTAGAAACAGAAAAACAGCAAATATATTCATCAATTATAGATGAGAAAACGGCACTAAAATTATGCATGAAAATTAAAAAAATGTGCAAAAATTTCTCCAAAAATCTTTCCCGCAGTACAGCAGCAGGGTCATAATTAAAAAGGCAATGAGGCATTAAATAGGCTAGCACATGGACAATAAATACATGGATATATACAGTTACCATACACTGATGAATGCATGAACTAATAAGCCATTTCAGCCTTATAAGTGAAGTATATTCTCAATGTATATATCAATTTTTTAGATCATAGTAAACAATTTTAAAAATAATTAAGACAACAAAGAAATTTCAGTTGCTGTCTTTGCGCTACATCAAATGCTATTTATCATCTTTGGCCTAATGAGGAAAGGCATGAAAAAATATTACGAAATTTGTTCTTAGCATTCCATATGGTTTTGAGTATCATATTTGTGATTTTTGTGATAAAAATTCGTGTCATTTTAGAAGGTTTCCCAGGTTTCTGCCCGTTCAAAAGTCATTACATACATTGCATAACGTTTTAAAGTCCATCAATAAAGTTTTCAATGATGATGCTCGAATATTTATCCCTTCTCTTATTTGAATTAGACTTTGCTGTATTTGAAGTAGACTTTGCTGTATACCACTGTATAAAAGAATTTATTCTTGTTCCATTATAGCAGACATTACATCAGCAAAGAATACTGATTCAATTACATGACTATCCTGAAAGATGTGTGTGTGTGTGTGTGTGTGTGCGCGCGCGCGCACTAGTATATTAAGTAACTTGACTGAAACAGGTTTTGCAATAGCTCAAATTTGAATCACTGTAAGTGTTTGCAATAGTGCAAAAGCATGTACTTCAGAAAGCAAAGCAGCACTGTAAAACTTTGCAATAGCTCAAATTGAAACAGAGTCCACACTAACTCAAATTGTAGACACGAAAGAGAAATTTTGAGAGACAAATACAACTCTCACACAATGGTAAAGGTGGAAAAAGAGCCAAGCACTCACTTGGCTCATGATAGAAATTTTTTAAAAATAAATTCAAATAATAACTGTAAAAAAGAGGACAAATGATCAACAAGCAGACAATGAATGGGTAAAAAACCTATCATGAACCTTAAAAAGCATGACATTGCTAAAAACTATCCAAGTAAAGGAAGACCACCTCTCATTCTTATCGAATCCAAACCTAGAGCCGAAATAGAAAGCAACCGCCAGCAACCAGGCATCACTATGCACAGCAACCAGAGCTCAGCCAGTCCTTTTCCTGCATTCCATCTCTAGCAAAATTTATCCCCAAAGCAGGCTCAGGAAGCTCCGGTGGAACCTCCTCAGCAGGTAAATTCACTTCCCATTGCTCGCTCGGAAATCCATAAAGACAAAGATTCTCTTTTTCTGCAAGTGATACAATATACACCATCCATAAATGAGGCACGAACAAACCCACAAAAAGACCAAACAAAACCTTATAAACTGCATCATTAAACCCAATCCAAACAAACACTTAACCGCGAATGCTTTGCAACAGCGAATGCTTTGAACCAAAACACAAATGAAAATATATCATCCCTAGAGAGCCAACAATCGAGAGCACTTTTAACAGTTTCTTCCATCGAGCAAGCATTAAATTTAGAAAAAGAAAAAAGTGTTTCAACAAGTCATTAAATAACAAACTCCACTAAAAATTAAAAAAGGAATTACATACAACAAACAGTCCTAACCAAACTTGTTAAAAGCAACAACAGCAATAATTCCCTACAATCAAACTTTTTTTAAAAGAAAAAGAAAAAGCAAGAACATTTTTAACACTGTACAAGCAGTCAATCAACCAAAAGCATGCCACTATTATAGTCAAAATGCAATCAAACAAAAAATTTTAAAAAAACAAACAAACCAGGATCGCACTGATTGTAGAACTCCTCCACATCTGCAAAATCAACAACAAACAAACATAGTACGAATCAAAACCACCAAACAAAACAAACCAAGCAAAATTAATCTTTTAAAAATACAAAAAACCCAGGAAAAAAAATGCACCAGTAGTGAGCGCCTTGATCATGCCGTTGCAGCGGCCCTGGAAATCCCGGAAGACCTCCTCAACAGTGCGGGGTTGTAGGACCCGGCGTCCATTGCAGGCTTCCACTCACAAAACCCAACCAAAAGCTCCAATCTTTGAGCTGGGGAGGGCTCAAGAACCAGAATTTTGAGGTGGAGAAGATGGAGGAGCTTTTTTCAAAAAATTAAAAAATGGAAGGAAGAAGAAGAAGAAGAAGTGAGGGAGCAAGGAGAAGGAGGATATCTGATTTTGCGGACCGCAAATCTCCTGATTTAACTCCAATTTGTGAGGCCCGTTCGAGTCCGGGCTTTGGGCGGTGGGCTTGGTTTGGGCTTTGCTAGGGTTTAGGGTTTGGCCCATTGGGCTTTGTTTTTTTGGTCGGACCCATTGGGCTTTTATCGGGAGATTATGAGATTTGTTAATGTTGCCTCCCGGAGAGGAGAAAATATATTCCGCTCTGTTTGAATTGAATTTGTGCCCGTTGTTTTTAAAGTCGGAAGTGATAGGTTTGGATGTCTATTATCCGTGAATCCAATTAGAATATGACCTGCGCATATCCGATTGGCAACAATTTTGGATCAAATTCAAGTTCAGACTTTTCGGATATTAAGTCTTGGATATGAATTTGGGATGATTACTTGATTCGTATCCGATACAAATAAGTAATATTTTATAAAATTACTGATTGATAATATTTAAAATATTATTTATTATTTTTTTCTATTTTAATATTACAATTTATATTATCTATCCTATTCTAGTCAATCGACCCAAATTCGAATCAGACACATATGTGATAAATGAAATGGATGTAATCTTCGGATTCAGATTGGATTTTCAACCTAACCCTAGAAGAGCTGGTTAACTTAATATTAGTAATTAGGTGTATTGAGTACATGATCAAGATCAATGGTCGACTTGGTTTGGCCCGAAGTTCGAATTTGTTGCATTCATACATTACAAAATATGCCCATTGTTTCATTTATCTACTTGATATCTTTTTATTTAATGTATATATGTAAACAATTTGTATTTTATATGGTCTAGCTATGATGTTTTATGTAATAAAAATGAAACTTTTAATGCTTTTATATATTTTTATCAACATCATTGTTTCTTTCTTTTTATTTCATTTATGTCTTGAAACCTAACAACACACGAGCACATGAAATATATGCTAATAGAACAAGTACCGTCGTAACCAGGAAATGCATGGCAAATCACACACTGGCTGACCAGTTATTTTTTAATTATATATGCGCATTTTTATAAGTGATGTGAACTATCATCATAATTTTAAAAGTTTAATAAATAAATAAATAGATAAGTAGTATGAAACTCTTTTTATTTTATTTATATTTTGAGACCTGCAATAGCATGAAACATGATCCCAGCGAGTACCGTACAACCTGAAATGCATGGCAAACACCAAACAAAAGACGCCCAATAAGATTCAAGTGAAAATAATACCATGGGAGTCATATTTTATCACATTATTCTCGTTAAAACAATACTTTTGATATATACCTTTGAATTGCGATGCTATTATCATGATATCATCTATACAAATCAACATCATTATTGGTTCATACTATGATGCAATATATAATCCAAAAAATAACAACATCATTGTAAAATAAAGCCATTATTTTGCACACTTGAAAATAGAAAAACAACTCACCTTAGATCAGTTTGCGAGCTTTGGTTCGGTCTGGCTTGAGCTTGTGCTCGTTATTTCAGATCAGTTCAAAAAAATATTTGGTTTGATATGAACTCGTGAAACTATTAACAGAGCTTAAACACAAAAAAACTTAAGATAAAATTGAATTAAAATGAAGTTCGAACTCGGTTCGACCCGTCATTCTACACCCTTAGATTTAAAACATAATTAAGCATAAAAAACATTTTTCGTTCTTTATGCACGCATGAATTGAAGCTCATCTTCTCCACCTTAGCAACTCACAAGTGCAAATCCTCATCCCAACATATGATATATGTTTAATGGCAACTGCGACATTTGTGAACATTAGTTAAATGTTAGTGGTGACAGATAGTGGTGACAAAGTATTTGGCAGTGGAACAACTCACTATTTAATACCACACTGAGATCAAATTCGCATATTATATATGTTGCCCTCCCATTATACAAATAATAAAAAACCAATATTTAATATCTTATTATTCTTTGCAAAGCTTGGCATATAAGATCATAAGTTGCACCCAACTCGCTATTTAATAATCTCTCACGGGTCCAATAAAAATGCCTCTTTGTATTATATATGTATGTACGTATGTATGTATAAAGTTGTGAGCAAGTCGATTACGATTCAATTGATTTCATTACCATAATTATGTATCATATTAGAAATTCTTACTACAACTAACCAAATGACCAAATTTATAAGATTTTGTAGTGACCAAGTTTTCATCATTTTGCCTTAAGTTGAATGGTTAAAGTATGGTTAAAATAGTTAAAAATTATATATCATGAACCTAACATTATTGACTTGGTTAGAAATTAAGTTACTTAAAATGCTTTCTCATTCACAAAATATAAAATCTTCAAAACATCCAAAATATGTTAATATAGTATTATAAATTATGAAATTAGTTAATAAATAATTTAAATTAAGTAAAATCGTCAAATTGATACTTTCACGATTAAAAGTTTTAAGATTGATGTTGAAGTATAACAGAGTTTTATAATTATATATAAAATAAGTAAATACTAATTGGTTAAATCGGTAAATTAATAGTTAATAAATAATTGGTTATTTATTATTAAAAAAGATAATCACAAAACTTGTACCTTCTCAAATATTTTAATTTATACATGTTTCATAAAAAAATTGCTTAGTGTATAATTCAAGTAGATATAAGAAAAATTTATTGAATTGCTTGATTATATTTTTCTCAATTTTTATTTTTCTAAAAATATTATTATCATCTAATTATCATTGTAATTAAATAAACTTTTATTAGTAGGAAGTTAGAAGTTGAAGTTAATCACGTTTGAACCTGAGACCTTCTAATGTGAAATGCATTATTATTATTATTATTGTTATTAAAAAAATTAATATTAGGGAAATTCAAACTTGTAACCCCTTGCAATAGGTATTTTTATTGTATTTTGATTAGTTGATTCTTTTATTTTTATTTTCAGATGAATTATAATTATTTAATTTTTAATTATATTTTTTCAAGACAATTAGATAGACTCTTAACAATAGACAAGTTTTAACATGTGACATCTTATTGTAAAAAAACATTATTATTTTTTAAAGAAATTAGGGTTAGCGATATTAGAACCCATGATCCTTTGCAAGAAGTATTTTTATTATATATATTTTTAAAAGTTAGAAGTTGGGTTAGCTTCATTTGAACCCGTGAACTTCTACCATAAAAAAATATTATTATTATTTTTAAAGGAAATTAAGATTTACAAGATTGGAATGTTCATCTACAAGAGGTGTTTTTGTTGTATTTGTTTTAAATTTTTCTTGTATTTTGATTGACTAATTTTCTTTTTTTAATCCTAAATTAGTATTAAATTCCCCTTTTATTAATAATAAAATAAAATAATAACTAGGTAGTGATGTACACGATGCTCAAGCTACACTTAAATGCTATTTGAGTATTTTTAAAAAATAAAATATAATCAAATAATATAAAAAATATCCAAATAAAATTTAACACCATTACAATAATATTTATATTAATATATAATCAATGATACATTATTGAAAAAGTAAAAATAAAAGTGTTTTTTCTACTTTATTAAATTACCGCAATAAAATATCAATTCTAAAAGAAAGTATCATTAGCAAAGTATGTGTGTATATATATATATATATTAAATTAAGTAAGTTTTAAGAGGTTATAAATAAAATTATTACGAGGTTAAAAATAATTTTAATATAAAAAATAAAGGCCAAAACACGATAAGAACAAAAAAAACTACGAAGTCGGTGGAAGAGTTGATAATCTAATAGAAGAGGCCCCTACGTACCAGTGGAATCTAAAACACTAAATTAGAGAATTCATGATAATTTTGTCCTTTTCTGTTTAACTAAATAATATAACAAAAAAATTATTTTTTAAAAGAAAAAGAAAAAGGGTGGGCGGCGGTGGATACGTACAGACATCGTACCCACGCAACGAGGAAACCAACATTCGATACGACCAAAACGTATCGATAGAAATGGGTAGATACGATATGACGCGAGAAAGGGACAACTCCAACCTCCCTCTGCTACAGTGAGAGGAGGCAGCAGCAGCAGCAGCAGCGCGTAGCTGGTGGAGGAAGGGAAGGTCTTGTTATATGCTCCGCTCCATCGTCTTCCTCTTCTACTCTCCAGTAACAAACCGAGAATCAGCTCGGAGAGGGCTGTTTCAGAGGTGGAGATTGAGGTAGAGATCGAAGGGCCTTGTTTTTGTTGATTCTTGCTTTGTTTACTGATCCCAAAGCTGTGTTCTTTTGTACTTGCTGTGTGGTTTTTTGTTGCTTTTGTGTCGGTGGTTGGTCTGTAGTGTTTTACTCGATGTTGGGTCTTGCAAAAGTGGTTGCTTTTTTCCGTGTTGAGGGTGATGAGTGATATTTAGGAGTGAGTTGGGTATTGCTCTCTGGGCTTTAACTCGAGGATTGCGGGTGCTGCTATAGGTTCTCTTTTGGATGTGTCAAGGTTTTATTCGTTTTTTGCCCTTTGGTTTGGTGACGCTTTCTGTTCTGTCTTCACGTCAACTTAGACATCTTATCTGCTTTGCCAACTGGGTTGTGATGGAGTCGGCCGTGATACTGTCGAGGAATCTTGAAATGGCGTTGGGAAGTTCTATTCCTCTGCTTATCAGCTATATGTGACATTTAAAAAAAAGAGTTTTACATTTTAGGATCAAGAAGGAAGTCATTGGATTTGATTATTGTGATGAAGTGAAAAATGGTGCATTTAATTTGTATTGATGAGAGGCGTATATAACTTCTGACTTTATTCCTATAATGTACTTTTAATGGAGGGATATGTGGAAATAACCTGGTTTGAAACTGAAGAAACCTCACTTGATGGTAATAGGATGAAATTGTCTTACCTTTTTTTACATTAATTGTTTCTTCTAACAGGGGCAAGTTTGGAATGGTTTCTTCCCGGCATTGTGTTTATAGCTCAGAACTACTCCATATGCTTGAAAACTTTCATATATTTGCCTCCCAAACACAATAATTCTTCAGTAATTTGCAGCGAAACAAACAGTTGAGCTAGTGCACTCTGGTGTTTCATTAGATAATGAATTTTAGTCCTTAAAATTTTTTTAATGATCTTTGTGCTCTTTATAACTTATAGTGTAAATGTTTTTCAGACGTTTCTAGGTATAGCTTTCTTCCGAGCTCTTCTGACTTTGTTCATATTATATCGGTTAGCAATCATACTTGTCAGTGATTATTATGTCATATGAATCGGCAATTGTGCATCTTTGTTGCTTAAAGTTTAGCTTGCGATAATTTGTATTTTGTACTTATTCTGTCTTTTTTTTATGGTTTGGGCTTGTTTCTTCTTTGGAGAAGCCAGGAGGAAGCTTGGGGAACTTTGGACTTGGGGCTTCTTAGACATGCAGAGCATTAACAAAAAGAAGGCAGAACAAAATTCTCATAATTCAGCTGTTAGCCACCCACTCTGGTGGAATTCTACTTCCTCTGACATGCCACACTCGACGTTCACCTATAATTTGAACTTGAACTTGGATACACTTCCACAAAAACATCACCAGGTTAAACAGTTTGGCTGTCACTATGAGGATCAGGATTCACCTTCAACTCAATCTACGAATCAGTCTCACCATAATAGTGGTAGTACTGAAAAAGGTAAGCCTTTTTAAGGCTGCAAAAGCTAATCTGACTTAGTTTTGCCAATCCAGTTATCGAGTCACCTAGTTAGTAAGGTATGTTGTATGCCTGTTGTTTGAATCAGCTGCATCAAATCTATCGGTATTTTCCTTTAAAGAGTTGCGTTATCCTTAGGTTGGATGTGACAGTGGCTTAACTTTTAAAATCATCCACAATACATCTGATAGGCGGTGATTTTATATTCATATTAGCTGGTCAATTTTAAACTATCATATTGCTTTTTTCTTTTAATTTGCAAATATGGATATATACCGTCCTTAATGCAGTTCTGAGGAACATAATTCAATTGTTTTTTTGAAATTGTTCTTAAGATGATAGGGATTTTGATTGGTTGTTTATTCACTCAAAAATAACATTCCTCTGTTATGAATTGGGCTAATTTCGATCTAATGGCAATCACCTGTCTATCTTTCAAACAACAACATCACTTTCAAATTAAGAAATTTTTATGTACTTGTGAATATCCTGAATTGAATTTAGAACAACCTGTTGTCAAGTTGTAGCTCCGATGGAAATGTTAAATGACAAATTTCTGCTTAGTAGAAGAACATTTTCATTGTTCCATTTAAGCTTAGGAATTTCAGGAGAAAGAGATTGAACCTGATAGCTATATGCATTCCTCAAAGGTTATTCATTTATTTATGCTATATACTAAAGTTTATTATGGTACATTATGTTTCAGCTATATGTTAATATTTTTAAAAATAATTACTTGTATTTTAAGATACTTATTCTTGGTGGTTCTGACAGACCCTAGTGTAAGGAAATGGAACACATAACCTTCTACTGTCTTAGAAGTCATCTGGTATTTATAGTAAGGGCCACTAAGATAGGATCAAATCTGACATCAACCATTTGTCTCATATTTCATTGTTTTATATTTTCCTCATTTTTCATTTGACCAATCATAATTTTGATGCTAGCCCATCCAATTTCAATTATGTCTTGACAGTCTGAGATATAAAAGTAGACTAGGTGATGGTTGAGGGGAATTTTCTTTGAGTCACCCATCAATTTTACTTTTCCATAGTATGCTAGGACTTACCTCATTATTTTTCAATAACTTAAAATGTAAAATGGATATTAAGAAAGAGTTCCCAGTGGTTTATGATTTTTATGGTCATGCAGGACCTAAAATTTAACATGTGATTTTTATGGTCATGCAGGACGCCTGGAGACCAATGTGGAGCACGTTGACAGGTCAAGACAAATATTTTCTGGAGCGAATGGTGATTTTCTATATCATGCTGCACAAGCTCATAGTAATCAGTCAGTTGTAAGTGATTATATGTACATTGTGAACAATTTACTTGTAAAGTTAATATTAATTTGGTCTTTTATTTGTTGTTGACATTGGAGATATGGCACAGATGATAATCATTTTGTGTTCTTCCATCAGGTTCATATTCCCTACCATGGAGATCCATTCTATGGGAGTATGGTGGCAGCATATGGACCACAGGTGAGACCTAACGTTGTCTTTTCTTTGAATTTTGTGAATGTGCATTATTATTTGAAATTTTAGGGTTCATGATCTTCATTGTCATCCATTCAATTCACTAGATTCAAACTCAACTCTATGGGATTGCACCAAACAGAGTGCCACTTCCAGATCTTGCAGAAGCTGAACCAATCTATGTGAATGCGAAGCAGTATCGTGGTATAATGCGCAGGAGAGAGTTACGTGCCAAATTAGAGGCTCAGAATAAGCTGGCGAAAGCTCGTAAAGTAATTCCTTTTGCCTCCTTTTGCCATTCTCCATTTGCAAGTTCATATGTTGAACTTTATTATTGCATGGTAAAATTTTTATCTTTTACTTGTTTCTCCTTAGCCTGGAAAAGGGAGTCAGGAACATAGATCCTAATCTATGATCTATGTCCTTCCAAACACCATCCCTTTTCCTTTATTTGGACTTGGACCTGGCAATGCACAAGCATTGCAGAACTATGGTAGAAATTTTATGGTAAAAAAAATAAGCATCATGCAGACAGTCGATGATGGTGCAGTTTGAATTATAATCTTGATCCTAACATATTCCTTCGTGAGGATAATTGCTGCCAAGGGCCATGCATTTCACATGTTGTGCCACTATTGTTTGCTACAATACCTTTACTGGTAGGTTGGATGCTACTAAACATTAGTTATGAAGAGTCTTAGAGTAAGATCTGTTCCGTGGAACAAGTTGTAATTAGCTAACAAGTATGTTATTATGCTGATTCTTAAAACCGGTAGAGAGTTTCAATGCTTCCTATGCCTGACTTGGACCATCTTAACTGGTTTCTCATCCTCTGCAGCCATATCTTCACGAGTCTCGGCATCGTCATGCAATGAATAGAGCTAGAGGATCTGGAGGGCGATTCCTTAACATGAAGAAGTGTCAAGATTCAGAAGCTGCCTTTGTTATGGAAGGTGAAAGTGGTAAAAATAAGTCCACCAATCGTCCGGAACAAGATCTTACCAACTCTGAAGTTTTGAAAAGAGACAATACCAACAATGCTACCCCTTCAACTTTTTTGAGCTCAAACGCCAGCATATCAAACGGGCAATCTGACATGGTATTCAGCACATTTCCCTCCCACCCCTCCCATATGATAGGAAATCTCCAAGATGGGGGTAATATATTGCGGAATGGTGCCCAACCAAGAGTTCCTGTCATTAGATGAGGTTGGTAATTCATTCCCTGGCAAATCATCCTTGGCTTTGTAGATTTACTAGGATTTAGTTTTAGCTCATGTTTGTTAAGTTCATCTGCATCCCTTGACATTTTCTTCTCGTGGACTATTTATCATAAAACTGTGTGTGCTTGCAACTTTAGTTTCTAGCTGGTATTAAACTTGCTTCACGTTCAATAAAGACAATTATCCATCTATTTTGTGGTATTCATGAGTAACAAACCATCGGTTTTCAGAAATAAGATCAAACTTGCCTGCCTCTCTGTTATTTTTTGCCCAAACCGATGATAAAATCCTCCAGCTGGAATGTGTAATTTGATGGTTGTCAGCAGCTTGTGTGCCATGGGCGTCATTGAGAATACCGTTAAAATATAATAAAATCAGGGTTTGTGTTAGATTCTTTCCGGTAGAAATAAATTTGGAATCAACAAGTACAAGTGTAAAACAATACGAGAATATCATGCATATTTTGTTCTCTCCTTTGTTAGCATAATCCAAATGTAAATTCTCCCTACTTTATAAAGCAAAAACAAGAATGTACCAAAAAATGTATCAAACAATGTTTCTGTCGCTGAAAAACTAACTGGCTACCAGACTTAACACGCTGCAAAAATAACCATACGGTGGGAAATTGCCGTCCCCAACCAAGACCTTGTGGCCATCCTCTGATATCAACCGGCAGCAACCTTCGGCTATCATCTCTGGTGTCCAAAGCATA
Organism: Piper betle; assembly: GCA_033002965.1. Classification (NCBI taxonomy): domain Eukaryota; kingdom Viridiplantae; phylum Streptophyta; class Magnoliopsida; order Piperales; family Piperaceae; genus Piper; species Piper betle. The sequence continues at coordinate 5,248 of JAURVB010009989.1, read as the reverse complement.
AAATAGATGACCATGAAGAAGAAACCCCGAGAGCACATACTCGAATACCACGTGGAGCAGGTTGTGAAGCTCGTCCGAAGAAACACAAATTATTTGCACCATTCCAATTGTAGAAAAGAGTTACATCATTACATGTAACAAACAACATGAAAATTTGTGAGAAGGATGATTTGAAGTAATTGCCTCCAAAGATTAAGAACAAAACATGTCTGCGGTGTTGAGCAAATGCACGGTAATGAAATTCCCACTTTTCACTTTGCATCTCCTTTTCATCCACCTGCTGCCAAAGAATCCACTTTTCATCTATTCATAGAAATATTTGAAAAGTATGAAACGTATTCTAATGGAAGAGTACCATGATTATAATAGTTAAAACTAAAGAAGAAAAAGAGAAAAAAGAATTTTCACTTGTTCCTGATAAGCAAAGCGAGGTATTACTTTCGTTTAAGTGGCCACTCCTTTTCCCTCATGAACTTAACTGGAACAATGGATCTAATGGAATTAAAACCGGATATAAGAACAGAATTCGATAACATCTAATTCTTCTGAGTAAGTGTTTCTGTGGCAACATATGCCACAAAGCATGGAAAAGCTATGAACAAGGAACCTGTTGCAGATCTCTCCAGAGAAGGGTTCATGATCTGTTGATTACAATCTTTTATACATCAAAGTTCTGCATTGAATGGCTGATCATCTGGAATAAGCCCAATCATTTGATTTTTACTGTCTAACTCTCAAGTCTCTCATAACTTTTACAAGTAACAATCAAGAAGCAAAATTTGTTGATCAAGGTTTACCAGAAGGTATCTATGCTATCCTGCATAAGCAATTGATCAGAAATTCAAATACTGACGTGCCACGTGTTTTTGCTGTAGAATCTCAAATGTTTCACTCTAACAAGCCATGCTTCATCAAAGAGGTTTCCAAGCTGTCCCAGTCAATAACCCATCGTGTAAAGCAGAGGTGGATAACTCGTCATGCAAAATTTCTTCTATATTATCATCGAAAGAAAATTTTGCTAAAGAAAACTTCTGGAGTCTGTGAAAACAGTGAGCTCATGAATCATTGTTGGCATCATTCGCATCTGAACCAAGAACCTCAAGCAAGGAAATATACGTGCTATCATTGGGGGTGATACCATTGCGGACCATTTCTTTCATTATCTCCTCAGCAAGAACCCCTTCATTTTTCTTACACAATCCAGCAATCAGTGCATTGTAAGTGAGAATAGTTGGATTATGGCCTTTACTCAACATCTCATCCCGAACTTTAAACGCATCTCCCATATCACCTTTCCTGCTGTACCCACTAATAAGTGTGTTGTAGCTAACAAAATCAGGCTCTATTCCCCTACTTCTCATCTCATTCAAAATTTGTCGAGCCTCATCCACTTTTCTCATCAGGCATAGCCCTCTAATAAGTGTATTGTAAGTGATTTCATCAGGCTTTATCTTCTTCTCATCCATCTCCTTCACAAGCATAAAGGCTCTCTCCATATCTCCCGACGTTGAATATCCGTCAATCAAAGCGTTGAACATAACAGTGTCAGGTGATAATCCCTTCTTCTCAGCCTCCCTGAGTAACTTATCAGCTTCCCTAGGTTTTCTTTTCTTGCAAAGAACGTATATCAGGGAAGTATAGGTCACCACGGTTGGCTCAATCTTCCTCGCCACCATATCATCAAAGAGTTTAAACGCTTCCTGCACCTTCTCCTCTTTACAATACCCATTAATCAGAATGTTGTATGTGATAGCATCAGGCTCCAAACCACTTTCCCCCATTTCCTCCATCAAACCATCAACTTCACACATCCTTCCCTCCATAAACAATGCATGAATCAACAAATTGAAAGTACAAACATTGGGCAATACTCCGCGACCTGCCAATTCCTCTTTATATCGCAATGCAGTTCGAAGGTCGCCTTTGTTACAATAGGCATCAATGAGATTATTGTATATCACAACCGTGGGAGCAACATCCTCGGCCTCCATTTTCCGGTGCAGCTCCGACGCCTCCTCAATCCTCTTCTCCCTACACAGGCCACCTACAAGGGTGGCATAAGTGTAGGCGTCAGGCTTCACCCCCTTCTCCTTCATCGAACCGAACATTTCCAACGCCTTCTCCACCTTCCCATATGAACAATACCCATGAATCACAGTGTTGAAGGTCACAACCGTCGGCCTAAAGCCCAAGTCTTTCATGTGAGATAGGAAAGCTCTCGCCTTTTTGAGCTTCCCTTCTTTGCACAACAGATTAACCATGATATTGAAGGTTACTATGTTCGACGAGATCCTCAACCTAAACATTTCCGCATATACCACCCAAGCAACATCGGTGTACCTCTTCCTCAAGAGGAGACCCAGCAAAACATTGCAAGAATCTATGGTGGGGAGGATGTGCGCACCTTTGAGGAAGTAGAAGGCCTTCACGGCCTGGTCATGGTCGCCGGCCTCGCACAGGGAGCGGACCAGCAGGTCGAAGACGGGGGACGAGGCCTCCGGCGTGCCGAGCCGGCGGAGGGACTCGCGGAGCGAGTTGAACACCACCGCCGCCGGCGCCTCCGGCGAGGGCAAGGGCGGCGCGGCCCCCGCGGCGGCGATGCAGCGGCGGAGGATGCGCAGGGCCGGGCGCGGGGAGGGGAGGGTGGCGGCGACGGCGGCGGCGAGGGATAGGGAGCAGAGGTTGAGGGTGGCGGGGTCCGCCGCGGAGGCGAGCTCGGCGGCGCGGTCGGGGGAGTCGCGGAGGGCGTAGATGGCGTCGGAGAGGTTCTCCGGAGAGGGGTCGGGGAGGGGGAGAGAGGAGAAGGATGGGACCGCCGGGAATTGGCCCGGCGAGATTCTCCGGCAGGCTGCGACGGCGGAGGGCCGCGAGACCGTCGCCGCGATCGGCCGCAGCGTCGGGCGGAGCATGGAGGGCTAAAAGGGTAAAAATGGTTAGGCGACTCGTCCTGTTAACCAGGGTTTTATTTAAGTATAAATTACGGATTATATATACAAGGGCGGGAAATATTTACTCCCTCTAAATCAACCTGGACTATTCAAATAGAAGGATTGGCTCAAATTAAATCACATTAAAAAACTTGAATATTACACTAAGACGCCGGCAGGGGCTGAGTCTGGCTGCCGGCAGCCAGGTCAAGGTTATCTCCGGCCGGACCGGATGGCCAACTCTAGCTAGGTTGCCAGATCTCGCCGCCTTCAACTAGTTCCGAAGTCGGCCAGCCCCAGTTAGAACTGTCCGGAGGGCGGCCAGCAGTAGTCTTACTAGAGGCTGCCTCGTCTAGCCTCGAGCGACCGGCTGGCGGTCGGATTTGGCCGTCAACACTAAATGGGAGGGGGTTGATTTCTTTAAATTATAATCAATTTTAGACCATCTGGACCGTATTTGTAATCAAATGGTTTAAATTGATTGGTGACTTGAATTTTTTCAAACCCTAGGTTGAGGTTAACATTAAAAGGTTCGGTTTGGATTTGCAAAATAATATGATGAATTTAAAAAAATAACTAGCCAAAGACTCGCGCGATGTGCAGAATATATTTAAAACTAATTAAAAATATATATTAAAAACATATAAAATTAATTTCATAATTGTTATGATATTATTTTTAAATAAAAATAATAAATATTTATTTATGTTTAACAAAAAAATATAGTTATATACAAATATCAATAAAATTAATTTCAATAAGTAAAAAAATTAATAACTAAATAGAATTTATTTTTAAGGATTTTTAATTCGACTAGAATTATACTATTTTTATAATTCCTAATTTAAGTAGAATTATAATCCAATGATTTCCTCATAATAAAAAATAATAATCATAATTTAAAATTAAGTAAGTAGTAAGGGGCCTATAAAATTATTGTGGGGCAAAAATTAAATATGATTCAAGCTGAAAAGCGATGAGAACGAAAAAGTTTCTGGTGCTTTAATATGAGGGGTAAATTTTAACGCAGAGTTGTTCCAATAATTAATTTTAAATTTGAGTTGTAATTTTCAATTAAGATTTAGCTAAAAAAAGATGATGTGTTGGTTTAAGATCATTTATCGAGTTCAAATTGAATCCTTAATATTCAAAACTAAGTTAAGTTTGAAGACATTTGATTTTTATTTGAGCCTTATATACATATATATAACCTACACTCATATACATATATATATATATACATATATATATATAGGGTGCCGCTATGGTGTGCTAAATGCATTTGCAGCGCACCTAACGAGAGCTGCTGGGATTTAATCTAGCGGCTCTCTTTTATTCCCCCGGTAATACCCCAAATCTGGCTCACGCTCATAAATCGAACCGATATGTTACAGGCCTTGGTTGGGTCGATTAACCCGAACCTAACTTATGTGGATTTAATCTCGGCGTTTTAAGATAAAGATACGACTCGCCATACATGGATGAATGCTCAAAATCTTAACATGATACTACATGGATGACATGCAACTAAATTACACACCAACAACAATTGCAATAAATTAATAGAAATTCTAAAAATAAAACGGATAGAGTCTCCCTAAAAAGTACAATTAGGGGCCACCCTGTCAAAATCAACATATGCAAATATATATTTATATATCAACAATTTCATTCACTCAAAATCTAATCTACTGTATACTCATTCTGAAACTTGGGTCTCAACCCACCACGCTTCTGTTGCGCAATCTATTCATGTTTCACATCCTGTCATCATGTCTTAGCATTCAATTACGTCTTATCATCATATCTTAAGCATTTAATCACATCATATCATGTCTCAGCATTTCACGTCATTCTCAATATAATAACATCATAACAAAAATATTAACTACTCTATCGACTGACATGTGTGTGCAAGCGACATCAGTGTTCTTCCATCTAGGCTGGCACATCCAACCTTATGATTATTACCTACAATATAGTATAAAAACACGTTATTAACAAGTGTTATTAGTCCAGAAATATAATTAATATCAAACTAGCTATGAGAGCAAACTCTCATATGAAAGAAAACAATAATATACTCCTCGTGAACACTCTGAAGGTCATCTACTGAGGAGCCAGTAGGCTGCAGACCCGGTAGCATCCCAAACTGACTGATCTGTTACTGCTAATGCCTCTCTCGACATTTTCTTACTTCATTTTCTGGTCTCGAGCACGAAGGCCCAGTACTCTCCGGTAGACGCCTTTAGTACCCTTTAAACCACAAGTCTGGACATGCACTGTACTAAACAGTACCTGTAACACCCCGTTTCGGCTCA